>PVJH01006927.1:0-97197 GCA_004026705.1 Nesogale talazaci
GAAAGAATTCACCAAGAGAGTAATTAGAGAGCCCGCGGACTTGGAAAACATCCTTAGCAGTGACAAATTGTATAAAGACCTTGTTACTAAAATCTGCAATACCCTGACAGCTTCCAAAAAGAACAAAACTAACTGCCCACTGAAGAGATGGGCAAAGGACCTGAACAGAAGTTTCACAGAGGCAGAAATCTGAATGGCCAATAAACATATGAGAAAATGTTTCCGATCATTAGTCATAAGAGAAATGCAAATCAAAACAATGAGATATCACCTAACACCCTCAAGGATAGCCCAATTCAAAAAAAATTAGAAAGCAAGAACTTTTGGAGAGGCTGTGAGGAGATAGGGGTTCTTATCCACTGCTGGTGGACCTGTAGCTATATATAGCCACAACGGAAATCAAATTGGAGCTATCTAAAACAGATGGAAATTGAGCTACCATATGACCCAGCAATTCCCCTCCTGAGCATATACCCAGAGGAGGCCAGCAAAAATCCACGACCAGACATCTCTGCCCCAATGTTCATCGCAGCACAGTTCACAATCGCAAGGAGTTGGACCTTGATTATTCTAGGAATTAAGTTTGGTTTCTCACGATATGCTGTTTATATTGATTTCTTATGCTTATTATTATAGATATAAGAATGTATAGACGTGTATATTGGGAATTATGAAGAGAGAGCCTCTAAAACAATTGCCTCTAGCCATCAATTTGACCTATAGATGGGTTTAGGACTCACCTTCAGAGATGTCTCTGAAGAGATTGGCCCCACCCTGTCCTTAGATGGGTGTAGGCTACACCTAGAAAGACATCTCTGAAGAAATTAGCCGCATCCAGTGTTTTGGAGTACTCAGTATATTTGCATTCCGAGAGATCCACGTAAAGGTCAGATTGACTGATTGAAGAATTAATGAAGTTTGTTTCCTTGGAAAATAATCTAGTGATTATTTTCAGAAACTGAGGAATTGGAACCATGAAGATAACCCCTCTCTGGGACTCAATGTTCCTGTGGCAGGCTAAAATGCTTGTTAGGTGACCACCCAGATTTACTACTTATAAGTGGAAGTAGAAGAAATGTAGCAATAAAGAAATTCTCCAATTCACCCAATTCTCTGATCAGCTTGTTGAGACTGGAGGTTCTAACTCCAATGCCCTGTTTTAGAAGGCACTGGCAGTCTGTTCCTGGTCCCTCCCTCTGGGGTTGTTCTTCTAGGTCCTAGCTAGAGTGCTGCCTCTGCCCGGTGGGTCTGGTTTTGGTCTGTGGAGCTGGTCAAAGACTCAGACCTTCCTGGTGTCTCAGTGTCTGGGGTCCCAGGTGCCCCCGTGGCTGCTGTTCCTGTCAGCCTGTCTCCATTGTCTATCATCCTGTCTGTTTGCTAGTCAGTGGGTTCTGGGCCTACCCTACCCATGCAGGATGGTTCCATCTGGGCTGAGTGACTCCTTCCCCAGCTGGGTCCCACCTCAGGTCAGACTGTCAGCCTGTGACTGGTCCTCACTCACATGTGAGGCTTGAGAAGGTTAAGGCCATCAGAGAGTCTCTGTGACAAGGACCCATGTGATCTGACCCTGCCCCCTCAGCACAAACATCAGGGTCCAAAGATGCCGGGGGGTGGGGAAGGCATGCCACCTAACAGGGTGTTATTTCCAGCTTCCTCTGGCCTGGGGGGTATCCCACACCGGCCTCTTGCCCCAGCTGCACAGGCATTCACCCAAGTTGTTGCCCCTCAGGGTCAATACATGATGAGCACCACGTCCCATGAGGAGGGAGGCCTAGGGTCTCAGCAGAGACACTGGGGTCTCAGGAGAGACACCGTGGCCTGTGCCCTGTGCTGTGTGCACCCATGGTGGGGGAGTGGCTGAGCTCAGCACTAGGGCTGTCTGGACCAGGGGGCTCCCAGCAGCTCCCTGGCTGCTGTTGTCCACCAGGCATAAGGGACACAGCCCACTGGTGTGGGTGACTTCTCAGACACCCCAGTGGTTCTGGTGGACTCTAGTGCAAGGGTTCTCACATTCTGGTAGCGTTGGGATGGGCTTGGCCAGGCTTCTTGTCCAGTGGAGGGTGGGCATGTGGGCGTGTCTGACCAGCACCAGGAAATCCCACCCCTCCATCCCTCGGCAGCCTGCATGCTGAGGGTGGCCAGGGATAGCCATTAGGAGGGAAGCGCGTGTTGAATTGTGTCTGGGGTAGGCTCTGTGATGGACTTTGAAGGAGACCCTGGAGTCTCATTACTACCACAGCCTCACCACTGCCCAGGCGGTGAGGGGCAACAGTGTATGAGGTAGGTCAGTCCTCTGAAGGGTTGGTGGGTGGCCCTTCTTTCAAAGTCAGTGATCATCAGTGGGGTCTCAGCGACCATGTGTGGGACTGGGACAGCTTTCTCATCTTTCCCCAGAGGCTGTCACCCCATAGTCATCAACTCAACCGCCCGCTGTCCCCTGCAGCATCACAGTAAGTCCATCCAGTGTCTGATGGTACTTATAAGGGTACATTCGGGGAATGTTGGAGATTGTGAAGGATATTTTGACCTCACAGTGCATTCTGGGAAGACAAGGGTTGAATTTTTTAAAATCTTACCACAGCATTCCTTCTTGACAAGTCAGCTTTAACACGCTGGCCTCTAAAATGCTTTGGGACAATGGCATTAATTTCAAAAGTGCTTAACTAAAACTTTAGTAAACTTGGGAACTATTGGTATTCCCATTTTATGTCTCCTGGGAGGGTCTGTCACAATGACCAATACTTGATGTACATCAGGTGAAAGGGCTGCAGTGGACCTCAGTTAGGAGGGATGAAAAGGTCCAAGGTTGGACCAGTCTTGGTCGGTCTCTTGAAGGCAGGCTCCTCACTACGACAGTGCCTTCTCAAGACCCCTTCTTGGTTTCCATAGGCCATCTTCCCGCTCACCCGGGAGCAGTCCTGGTGACTAGTGGGTTACCCATGGGGCTGGCACAGCAGTTTATAACCTCCAGTGGCTTCTCAGGAGAAAGATGAAACTGACTAGATGGACAGCCTCAGAAGCCCACAGGGGGAGCTCTGCTCAATCTTCTAGATATCCTAAGGTGGCCCTGAGTCCGAATCCAATGGATGGCAGTGAGAGCCAAGATCCAACCTTGACCATGAGGCTTATTCACCCACTTCACCTCTAAAAGTTGGTCTATGTCTTCTTTAAGAAGTCTTATTGCCTACAACCAGTGATTTTTGCCCTCTTCTTTGATATCCCGAGTCTTTACATTTAGGGGCTGATGTTAAACGATTCAAAAATGTTTTGCCATCTCAAATACTTTCTTCTGAGGAGAAAAAAAAAAAATCCCATCCCTGTCATTTCCAGGTTTATACACCAGGTGGCAGTGCTCACTTGCAACAAAACTCCTACTGTGTCTGGGGTCTCCAGGGAAGGGAAACCAGAAATACCTGTACATGTGCAGATAGAAAGATTTATGTCAAAAAGTGACTTCGGCACAGCTGTCCATCTGGGACAGTCCAGTCTGGTTCAAGTCAGGCATCACCTGACTTGGGTAGCTGATGAACAGGGAGCAGGAGGATGTGGCCGACTCGAAATTGGCCCAGGAGATCCACTGCCAAGGGAAGGCTCTGCTGACCTCAGCTTCTGGGACGATCAAGGAAGCAGATGCAAGCTCCAGCTCCAGTAGAAAAGGAAGGGCCAGAGAGGGTTCAACCCTGTTTGATCCTGAAGGGAGTGTCTTCAGACTGCCACCTGATGGACTGGTTTCATGGTCTGCCAGAAAAACAAATGCTTCCCCTCCGATCAGTGAAAATGACAACCCTCACGGAGGTGGATCCACACTACTTCAAACATCGCATTTGTGAAGATAAGACTGGGCCAAGCAGTGCTTCTTTCTTCTGTTTTGTTTTTTGTATAAGAAAGAGCGTTACATAAAGAGCAATTATACATTAAGAAAGCATCCTGGCTGTGTCCAGGTCAAGTTCATCAGTCCAATATTGGTCCAATATGTACAATAGTAGTTCATACATTCCTCTTTAGACTCATGCAGCCATGCAATAATGCTAAATGCAGGAAAATCACAGGCCAGTGGGCGGAAAGTCTTGTGGACCCAGTGGCGGTAAAAGCACTGACAGGAGTCATCCAGTGGCTCCTCCAGCTTCCAGAGGTGTGGCTGCATCATCTTGGCTGCATCAGGCTTGTTGTCAGGGAGTGAGCCTGTGTCCTGCCTTCAACAAGCTGTTTATTTCCTTTGGACCTCCAAATGAGGACATCAAGCTGCTACCTGATTGACAGGCTAAACTCCACCCCTTCACTCTTTTTTTTAAAAGCATTTTATTGGTGGTTCATGCAACTCATATCATGATCAATACATATGTCAATTGTATGTAGGTCACGTTTGCACATTTGTTGCCATTATCATTCTCAAAGCATCCTCCTTTCACCTAGGTCCCCGGGACCAGCTCCCGTTATTTCCCCTCCCTCTACACTCCCCATCCCCCATGAACCCTTAACAATTTACAAGTTATCATTATTTTGTCATGTCATACACTGTCCCATGTGTCCCTTCACCCACTTGCCCATTGTCCATACCCCAGAGAGGAGGTCATATGTAGATCCCAACAATAGGTTACCCTTTCTACACCCCCTTTCCTCCATCCTCCTGGCATCACCACTCACACCCCTGGTCCTGAAAGGATCATCTGTCCTGAATTACCCCTGTTACTGGCACAGTGTACATCCTCTGGTGTAGCTGGATTTGTCAGGTAGAATTGAATCATGACAGTGGGAGGAAGCATTTAAGAACTAGAGGAAAGTTACATATTTCATTGCTGCTACACTGAACCTTGACTGGCTCATCTCCTCCCTATGACCCCTCTTTAAGGGGATGTCAGTTATTGATGGGATTTGGGTCCCCCATCTGTACTGCCCTCAATTACAATGATATAATTTTTAGTTCTTTGATGCCTGATACCTCTTCTCGTCAACAGCATCATCACAAAGGTTGGTGTGCTTCATCCATGTGTGCTTCATTGCTTCTGAGCTAGATGGTCGCTTGTTTACTTTCAAGCCTTTAAGACCCCAAACGCTATATGTCTTAATAGCCAGGCACCATCAGTTTTCTTCACCACTTTTGCTTATGCACACATTTGTCTCCAGTGATCATGTCCGGAAGGTGAGCATCATGGAATGACAATTTAATAGACCAAAGTGTTCTTGCATTGAGGAAGTACTTGAGTGGAGGTCCAATGCCCATCTGCTGTCTTAATACTAACCCTATATTTCCCCATCATCATTATATAAATATACTCACCTATGTACATGCCTGTGTTTGGACCTCTATAAATGCCTTTTTACCACCCCTCCCCTGAAAGTTCTTTCCTCTATTTCCTTTTACTTTCCTCTTGTTGAACTCTCATGCTCAGTCTCCAATGGGATTTCAGTATTTTCTCTCTGTTACATTAATTTTGATCAATCCTTATCAGGCCTCTCACACCCACCTTGTCAATGACTTTGAATCAGTTGTTGTTTCCCTTATGCCTGGGTTGGACAACACCGTCTCTTTTTCCCCACCTCCCCATCTCCCATGTCACCCAACCCCCAAACCATCAGTTCTGTTATTTTCTCCTCCAGACCATTCATCCAGCCTATATCATCTATCTAGACCTTCAGAGATAACAATATGTACTAGAAAAACACAGGCATCCTAAGATGAAACAACCAAAGAAAATAAAGCAATGATAACAACAACAACAAAAACTCCATTGTTCAATATAAATATGTAAAATAATAAAATAAAAACCTGCAAATAGTTCAAGGTCTGTTAGTTGGCCTCCAAGAGTGTCCCCCAGTTGAGTCCAATGGCGTGCCATACCCTGGCTCCAAACTTTATACCCTCAGGAATTCCATGCTTTGTTGCACACTCAGTGTTTTTCCATGGTGTGGTTGGGTCAGACAGGGTATAATCCCAACCCAGTTTCTCCAGTGGTGTTCCCGTAGAACCTTGAGTCAGCGAAGGATGCTGTGCTTCATAGTGGGACCGGCCATATGATACTCCCTGTGCATTGGCTGCTCTGAGTGGGAATATCATCCTCAAGGCTCAGTGAGCCAGGATACACCCCCTCTCTTTTCCTCCCCCTTCACTTGTTCTCGTGTGCTCTGATCAGGCATCTCTCACTCCCCACGCTACAGCTTCAGTGTGGACCTCCAAAGCAAATTCCATAGGGGGGAAAGTCGGCTGTCCATGTAGTTGTGATTGGGGTTGGGCTCTCAGACCCCTCCATTGGTTCCCCACTCCATGCCGTCATGCTGCGTTCACCTCCTGGATCACCAGATTTAAGTTTGGTTACTCTTTCCCTATGGAGATATAAGCAATACGCTACCCTTGGGTGGGTTAGTACCCCATTCCCTCTCTACACATCACCACCCCACACCCCACCACAGTTGGCTACCATATGTAGCCCTGGATTTGGTCTGACACCTGACATACTACCTGGGCTTCCCCCCAGGAATTTCTGTATACAGTAGCTTTATTCCCTATGCCCCATTTGCATTTTTTAAAACTTATCTCAGCGGACTCATGTTGTACATGTTCTTTTGTGCTTGGCTTACCGCACTTAGCATAATTTCCTCGAGTTCATCCCATTGGATGATGTGCTTCATGTGTTCCTCGCTGCTTTTCAGCAATGCATAGTACTCCATTGTATGTATGTACCACAGCTTTTTAAACCATTCAGCAGTTGATGGAAATTTGGGCTGTTTCTAATTCTTTGCAATTGTGAACTGTGCTGTGATACACATTGGAGCACAGATGTCTGGTTGTGTTTGTTGCTTACCTCTTCTGGGTATTTGCCCAGTAGAGGGAATGCTAGGTCATATTGTAGCTCAATTCCAGTCTGTTTCAGATATCACCAAATCCATTTCCATAGTAGCTGTACATACCTACAGGACCTCCAACAGTGAAGTTCCGGTCTCCCTATAGTCCCTCCAAAACTTGTTGCTTTCTTAATTCTTGAATTGGGCTATTATGTGGTATCTCATTGTTATGTGGTATCTCATTGTTGTTTTGATTTGCATTTCTCTTATGGCTAATGATCGAGAACATTTTCTCATATGTTTTTTGACCATTCAGATTTCTGCCTTTGCGAAACTTCTGTTCAAGTCCTTTGCCCACCTCCTCAATGGGTTTGCTCTTTTTGGAAGCTGTAAGGGTATTGTAGATTTTAGTAATCAGGCCTTTGTCTGATGTATCATTGCTTAAGATGTTATCCCAGTCTGTGGGCTCTCTTATTACTCTGTTGGTGAATTCTTTCGATGTACACAGGTGTTTTATCTTCACTATGTCCAATTCGACTATTTATGACTCCTCTGTGTTTGTGTCCTTCCCTATTTGAGATAGCCTAGGTAAACCCTGTGCCAAAGTTCTCAGGCTGGTCCCAATTTCCTCACTGATAGTCCTAGTAGTTTGGGGTTTTACTTCAAGGTCTGTTATCCACCTTAAGTTTTTTCTTGTGCATGGAGTGAGGTAAGGTTCTTGCTTCATTTTTCTGCAGGTATATATTCATTTTTTCCACTTTTCCATTTTTACCACTTGTTGAAAAGGGTATCTGTTTCCCATTTGATATTTTTGGAGCCCTTATCAAAGATCAGTTGTCTGTGTGCTGATGTTTTTATTTCTGGGTTCTCAGTTCTTTTCCATTGGTATGAGTATCTATCATTATGCCAATACTGTGCTGTTTTGACCACTATGGCTGTATAGTATGTGCTAAAATCAGGTAAAGCAAGCCCTCCCATGGTGTCCTTCTTCTTGAGGAGTTCTCTGCTAATTCTAAACTTCTTCCCTCTCCATATGGAGTTGATAACCATTGTTTCCATTTCTTTGAAGAAAGATGAGGGTAATTGTACCAGAATTGCATTAAACTTATATAGTGCCTTATCTAGATAGAACTGACATCTTTACTATTTTGATTCATCCAATCCACTAGTATGGGCCATTTTCCCATTTGTTGAAGTCACTCTTGGTTTCTTGTAATAGTGTTCTATAATATTTTTCATATAGATCTTTTGTTCTTTTAGTCAATTATAACCCTAAATATTTCAATTTGTGCTTGTCTACTGTGAAGAGTACCTCTTTTTTATCTCTTCTTCTGTGGTTTTATCAGATGTGTGTATAGCAGTCCAATAGACTTCTGATTGTTGATCTTGTATCCTGCCACTCCGTCATACTCGTCTTTGCTTCCAATACTTCCCTTTTGGAGCATTTGGGATTTTCCATATATAAAATCATATCATCTACAAATAACGATAGTTTCACCTCTTCCTTTCCCAGGCAAATATCTTTGATGTCTTTTCTTTGCCCTATCCTTTTAGCTAAAAGCTCCAGTATGGTATTAAATAAGAGTGGGGACAAGGGACATTCCTGTCTGGCCCCCTTTTTCAGTGGGATTGTGTTCATCTTTTCTCCATTGACTATCACATTGGCTGTTGGTTTTTCATATATAGCTTGTTTTGTCTTGAGAATTTTCCTTCCATTCCTATCTTCTCCAGTGTCTTAAAAAGGTACTGGTGTTGGATGTTGTCAAATGCTTTCCCCACATCTATTGATATTATCATGTGGTTCTTATAGTTTTTCATGTCGATGTGGTGAGTGATACTAATGGTCTTTCATATGTTGAACCAACACTGCATGAATCTCACTTGGTCATGGTGAATTATTTGTTTTATATACTTTTGTTATCTATTGGCCAGTATTTTACTTAGGATTTTTGTATCAATGTTCATTAGTGATATTGGGCTCTAGTTCTCAATTCTTGTGGAATCCTTGCCCGGTTTTTGGTATTAGTGTTCTACTAGTACTGTAGAATGAGTTCAGGAGTTTGCCATCTTTTTCTGTTTTGGAAGAGTTTGTGTAGGATTGGCGTCAGTTTTTCCCTGAATGCTTGGTAGAACTCTCCTGTAAAGCCATCTGGTCCAGGTGATTTATTTTCTTTTTTTGGTAATCTCTTGATAACCTTATCTATTTCTTTTATTGCTATGGGTTTGTTAAGATACTTGACGTCCATTGGTGATAGTCTCAGGAGGGACTGCATTTCCAAGATTTGTCCATGTCTTCCAAGTTGTTGGATTCATTGGAGTATAATAATTCTTTGTAGTACCATGTTATTATCCTTGTGATTTCATTAGGGTCACTTGTGATGT
Organism: Nesogale talazaci; assembly: GCA_004026705.1. Lineage (NCBI taxonomy): Eukaryota > Metazoa > Chordata > Mammalia > Afrosoricida > Tenrecidae > Nesogale > Nesogale talazaci. The sequence goes on from PVJH01006927.1 coordinate 9,163, forward strand.
ACCATTTTCATCCCTCATTCTTGCTATTGAAATTTCCCCCTCCTTTCTTTGGTTAAGTCTGTCAACAGTTTGTCAATTTTGTTAATCCTTTCAAAGAACTAATTTTTAGCAGCATTAATTATTTCCATGTTTTTAAAATTTTTTCTTTCTCCTGAATCTCAGCCCTGATTTTTATTATTTATTTCCTTTTTCTATTAGTGGGATTGTCCTGTTGACTCTGCTCTAGTCGTAATTTCTGTGCTAACATCTCAGTTATGAGACGTTCTTCCTTTTTCAGGTGTGCATGTATTGCTTTGAAACTTCCTCTGATAATTGCCTTTGCTATGTCCCATAAATTTTATATGTAAATGACAGTCTTTCAATGAGAAGAATCTTCATTCCAATTGGAAACTCATGAAGTGTGCGTCCACTAGCAAAGTCAAATCAGGACAGGCCATCCATAAAGTCAGCAGCAATATGCACCAGTTCACAGACTTAAATTGCTTCTCTACCTCTGGTCGGGTTCTGGTTAACTCAGTGTGGGCTTTTCCACTTAGCCTCACCACGTAGCCATTGGTTGCCTTCCCTATAGACCAAGGACCCAACAAATTCTCAACATGCCTAGTTCTCTCATGACTTTAGACCAGTCAACCCGCTCTTGTCTTCTCTATTTCCTGTGAACAAAGTCCACGGTGTCAGTGGCCAAGTCAAACCGGCTCTTTATTGCTGCATTTCTCCTTCTTTCACTGACAAGCAGTAATTCTGGGTGGTCACATAACAAGCATTTCAGCCTGCTACAAGTTTCCTTTCACATTCAGACCCAGAGAAGAGTTATCTTCATGGTTCCAGATTCCTTCGCTTCTGAAGATAATCATTAGTCAGGATTATCCAAGGAAATAGACTCTATTCTTTATTGGTCAGTCTGACCTTCTCTCAAACTACAAGTATCCTGCATACTCCGAAAGACTGGGTGGGGCTACTTTCTTCAGAGAAGTCTTTCTAGGTGTGGCCTAACCCCATCTAAGCACAAGGTGGGGTTAATCTCCTCAGAGATGTCTTTGAAGCTAAGTCCTAAACCCTCTAGAGGTCAATGCTTGGCTTGAGGTAACTGGATTTGCAAACTCTTTTCATACTTCCCAATAAACATTTCTATGCATCCTTACATTTACAATAACAGGCATAAGAAATCAGTACAAATAGCATAGTCAGAAATCATACTTTATTCTTAAAAGTCAAGGTCAATACTTATTAACCTTATCTATATCTTTATCTAAACTACTGTTTACACAAAAACATGGAATGAGGTCTCTGAAGGCAGAGACCATGCTTTCAGTCAGGCATTCTGACCTTAACCATTCTCCTTTAGCTGCTTAGGTTCTGAGACATTCAAAAGGCAGTTTTTACCCCTGAGTTCAAGATATACATTAACAGTATTCATTTTATATAGAAATAATCAAAGACAGCATGCAAACAAAATAGTCACAACCTTAACTCCCCATATTGTTTTCAGAAAATAACACAGAAAATTGCAAGGACATACCTGACTTCTGGGTAGCCAAAGAAGTAACAATACCACGAGGCACAAGTCAAACATACATCTACTTTCCATATTTATGATTTGCTCCAGTTCCCCACTCCTGGTACCATAATGTGTTAGTCTGGGTAGACTACAGGAACAAATTTCATAGACACGCATATAGAGATAAGGAAAAGGTTTATATACAAGAGGAACAGGACATTGAGCCCAGTCAAGTTCAAAGTCATAAGTCTAATATTAACCCATATGCCCGAAATCAATCTATAAAGTCTCCTTCCAACTCACCAAGTCACAGGTGAGTGGGTGCAGAATCCTGGTGCTGGCAGGGGTCTCCACATGGCTCTTCACTTCCAGGGCTCAGCGTTCATCAACAGCAGAAGCAACTCATAGCTGGCCGAGGTCTCCATGTGGCCGCCCCAGCTTCAGAGGTCTGGCTCCTTCAGGGTAAAGCCGTTTGGTCTCTCCGCTGGCTCCTCCAGCTTCTCTGACGCTGCCATCTTGTCTTGTCTGTGATTCATTGCTCTGAGACTAACTCCCAACAACTGGGGAGATAGCACCTCATCTTCATGAGGGAAAAACCGTGAGATTTCCCAGAAGTCTCAGGAGAAAGCTATGCCTACATAGATGCCTCGTTGGCTACTCAATGGCTATCTCCAGATGAACAGACTAGACTCCACCCCTACTTTTCACTCATAAAATTAACATAAGCACATGATTGCCACACTATGTAGTGTCTTCCCTTTGAAGGCAGGTGAACCACACAAAGTGAAAGGCAGCAAGATGTGGTCCAACCACAGCTTCAGTGAGTGAAGGTGCTCTGCTGTCGGCTCCCAGCAGTGCAGACAGCTTCACCTCATGTTCGTGACTTGGGTTTTCAAGACAAGACGAGGACAGGATCTTCCCGGAGAAATGGGGTCCAGAGTGGAAGTGATATTTTCACACAAGCTTCTTGAAGCGCCCCCTTGAGACCCAGAAGCCCTGTTGTGACTTGCCTCCCTTCAAATTCATCATCAGCACTTGAACACAAAAGAGACAAAGCTTCAACTGCCTGAGGGTTGTAAAACTGTGAGTGCACCCCAGACTCTGATGGGTCCACGCTTAGACATTCCTACAGTTAGCCCCTCGAGGCCAACAGTCAAGAGGCCCCAGGTTAGGAGCAGAAGCGGTGAAGACACGGAATGCCATGGTGTGAGTTGCAATCAACGTGGGCCTCTGGTCCTAATTTCTAAGGTCATGGGACAGACAGAGGGCCAGCACCTTCTCTGGACTGAACTGGAGCTGAGGTCCAAGGGTCAGATGGCTGATCCTTAGACAAGAAAGCCTTGGTTTGCTGGCTGAGGAATTGGTGGTGTTGACGGAGGACCGAAAAAGAGTGGAAACGATGGTTGGCTGATCTTCAATTGTAACCTCTGAGCTTCCCTATTAAACTTCATTGCCTCTTCTGCCTTTGAAGATCTCTGTGTGGCCATTGCAAGGTATGACCAAACCCATCACAGAGGTCGTGTTGAGAGGAAAGCCTGGTGTGAGAACAGGGTTCATAAAGGGGAGGGTGGAGTTATGGCCAATGCTTCCCTTGTAGCTGTTGGAGTCCCGAGGAAGGCCAGAGAGGCCTTCTCCACTCTATATACTGGATTGACTTGTCCTCCAGCTCACATTTGTCCTGGTGTCTTAAGAATAGGCCCTTGGTTGAAGTCATTGGTCTTGTTACACTTGTGAATATTCGTTTAAGATGGTCTATTATGTGATAATCCAGATAGATGACCCTCAGACCCTGACATGTACAGTCATTATAGGATACAAGAATTAAGGGGGAAGGGGAAGATGAAAGGAAAAGATGGATGGCATGTTTAAATAAAAGAATTTATTGGTGAGGTTGATGAAAAGGGGCTCGGGACTGGAGCTGGGTTGGGGGAGCGTCCTCTTCCTCCTGCTGCATCTGGGCAATCAGCTGCAACCTCTCAATGGCCTTAGGTACATACTCGATGTCCATGCTCTCATCGTCCCTCTCAGATCTGGTTTTTGTCAGGGTGACAGGAGAGGGTCTGGTGCCAGTGTGCTTGCTTCAACTCTTTGTCTGCGGCATTCTCTTGACACCCTAGCAGTGCGAACAGGTCCATCTGAAAGAGGTCCGTGGTCACCGCCATGGCATTGTTAGATGCCTGGGACAGAGAGATAGCTACCTCGGGCCTTGTCTGCGAACGAGAAAGGATTCACACTGACGTCACGGTCTGGGATCCAAGTGAGTTTTCTTTGGTTTTCATTTCCCCCACCTACTCCCAAAATTAATCACTGCAGACAATGGTGAGTACATTAAACTGCAAGGCTTCCTTTTTGGCAAAAAGGTGGATATAATTTCAGTAAGAAAAAAATTCCGGGCTGAACCCAGGTGCCATAGTGGTTTTGGGCGGAACTGCAGCCCACTGAGATGGAGGTTCAATTCCAGCAGTGGCTCCGCAGGAGCAAAGGCTGGGCCTCTTACTCCCACCACCAGAGGGCAGGGATTCCCCACCCCCCCAAAAAAAATTTCCTAGAGCTGCCTAGGGCAGGGATCTGAATCCCTCCACAGACTTACCGTCTCCTATCCACAGGAGGACATGTGGATGAACGTCAGCCCATTAGTCATCCCCTCTGCGGCTCGTCTTGTGGCTTCTCCTGGACTTTTCAGGGGATTTTGAGAGGCTTCTGTATCTATGGGCCTGACGGTGACCTGGACACATGAGCGGGATGTGTGCGGTGGATTTCGGGACCTCCTGCGGTGCCGTGTGGGACTCTGGCTCCTGTGTCTCTCTCCCCACAGGGAAGGGGTCCTCCTCTGGGGAGACCGGCTCCTCCTCCTCCTGTGGCTCCGCTTGGGAGAGTCCCGGGGCTTGTGCAAGGCTCTGGGGCTTCTGTCGCGGTGAGGAGGAGAGGGCATTCTCTCCAGCTTCTCCTCTTCCTCCTCCTGGTCGCCGGACCCCAGGTCACCCATGACCTCTTCTAGGGCACTCACCCGAGGCTCCAAGTCTTCAGCGTCTTACAGCACCTGGCGCTTCTGCAGTCGGGGCAGAAGGATGTCACAGATGCTCTCACGTGGAGCAGCTCCTCAACAAACTCGTCCACGTGCGTCAGTTCCAACGCCCCATGTCGGTTCTGCCTCTGGACTCTGCGATAGTCATTGTACAGAGGCTCCAAGTACCTGTCGCACTCCCGTGCCGTGCCAGTCAGCCTCACGTACAGGGCCCCCAACAGGCGCACGCACTTGAAGTCTGCATTCTTCAGCAACTCCACGACGATCTCCTTCTTGGGTTGAAGCTGCAGCATCTCCAAGGTCAGGCACAGAAAGGGCGTGGGCTGCAGGTTGCCGCCACAAACACCACCCACACACCTTAAAGGCATGGCTTTATCGACGACGAGCTCCGCCGTCAGCCCAAAGCATTCCTCTCTCCAGTACTTGGACTCGTAGATTCACGTGCGAATGATCTTGTCCACGAGATACTGCAGGTTGGTGCCGTGGATGCTGTGGGCGTCCCGCACCGTCCGGTTGACCATCTCCTCAGGTGATCCAAGGGAGTTTGAGGAGAGTGGGAAATCTCCGTCTTCCACAGACACCCACAGGGGCGCTCAGCCTGCTCAGCCCACCTAGGAGGTGCTTGGGAGAGCCACAGTGTGGGCTTCGTCTTCGCCCTTTATAGTTCTGGGAGAGGCGTGGTCGAAGACCCCACCCTGTCTCTAGCCCATTGGCTGAATTGAATTCACCGGACTGGCTGGGCCAATCTGAGCGCAGCACCCTGCCAGTTGCTCCTCCCTCTCCTGGCTGGGATCCGCAACCTCTGAACCTGCGCCAGTGTCCCACCCCTTCCTGACCTGTGGCTTGAACCTCCCAGCATGTGTCCTGGAAGCCCTGTCCCCGAAGCTCAATGGACCAGCCTTTCTCACCCTGAGCTGGTCTGTACTCAGTAGCATGAATGACTCTTGAACCCTAGCCAATGTCCTCTAGACCTCAAAGGTACAAGCGGGAGCTGGGGACATCCCTGGGAATGGTGACAGAGGCTGTGGGATACTGCACAGAATAGAAAACGGGAGCAGATCACTGAGCGTCCTGCACCTTCTCCTGAGTATCTGAGTCTCCATGTGAGGAGCTTTCTGACCGTTTGTGTTAGTTAGGGGTCTAGAAGGAGCAGAGGGTGGTGAGGGTGCTCCCTCGGTGTTCTCAGCAGAATCTTGTAAGAGATTTCTCCTGGGTAATGCTACAGATGCAGCCCCACCTGGCATCTCAGCTTGGACACTTGGATCAATCGGTTCACGTGTGGGCTGTTTTACTGAGAGTGGATTCCTGCCCTCAGCTGGGAGAGCTGGGTCCACTGACTTGGGTGGCCCCATGGTTTCCAGGGTCTTCAGTCCCCTCTTCTGGATCATCATCAGTCTGTAGTACCCCATGCGCATGTCTCAGGGTCCCAATTCTCTTTCCTTTGAATGCCCTGACTGCAACTCAGACACTGTTCTAGACCTTCAATTCCGTGAGCCAGCCTTGTCATTCAGCCACTTGTGTGATCACTCTGGAATTGGATTTTGACCATGTCTGCTCCATGACTAGAGGAGAGAAGGCTCTCTCTCTCATAGCACATGCAGACGCTTTGGGGTGTCTCCTTTCGCACTTCAGATATCCTTCTGAGATGATCCCCATCCTTGATCACATATTCTACTGTAAGGAGGAACAGGCTACCAGCCTCTCTGAATTTCTCACCTCACAAGGCTCCTGCAAAGTATCAGACACTCAATCGCCCAGGGCCTCTCATCTAAACAACATGCCATCTGTTGGTGGATGAGTAAGAGTGGCAGACTTATCCATGCCTTTAGAGGGTAGAGATAGCATTATCAATGGTGTTAAGCTGAATGGAGCTGGAGAGTCGATTTGAGAAGGCCATGTAGATTGGCTTCTCTAGAAATCCCTGTCTAACACAACTAGTATGAGTTCTGCGTATGACACCCATTCACGATACAGGATTCTGGAAACTGGTAGTCTTCTGCCCACACAAAGCTCAAATATCAGAAGTTATTCCCAGTGAAGAACATCATTCCCTACACACACACATGTGAATGCACACTTAATTTGATTTCTACTTCTTGGAAAGTTTCTGAGGTTCCACCCCGTGAGTGGGTCTGAACAGGACGTGTCTGTCCAGTAGGATGTGTCTTTCTCAAATCCCTAGGAACACTAAGCCGTGGGTGCAAGAAATTCTCCTGTGAATGAAATGCGCTTTACCCAGCTTGGACATGTTGTAATGTAGGGCTGTGTGTCAAACTTCATTTCATACTTCTACCTTGTGTGCTTCTTGCTCCTTGATGCTCAGGTCCAGATAGCATGAAGGCAGTGGTATAAGGCTAATATTATTTGGTCTGTGTGACTTCAAGAGCGGCCACGCCAGCCTCCTTTGGTGTCCGTGTGATCACAGGGTCATGATCTACAAGAATGGCCACTGCCGAGAAGCCAGTACTCTGTTGTTTGGCATGTACCCCTGGACCCACATGGATGATGCCATTTCCCCCAAGACCTGGGCGGCTGGCCTGGGTAGACAGGATGCTTTTGCCTGTTTCCCAGTCTGACTTTCAGGTGACTAAGGTCGAGCATGCGTAAGGCCAGAGAAGCCTTTTTCAGATTGTACACTGTATTTACTTGTCCTGCAGTTCAAACTTGAACTTATGTCTTAAGAGTAGGTCCTTGGTTTAACCCATTTGTCATGTTAAACTTGTATATGTTGATTTGAGACAGTTTGGGACGTGGGAGTCAAGACAGATGACACTTAGACCCTCATAGTCACAGTTCCCAGAGCCTACAGGAATTAATTGGAGGGGAATGAATGGATAGCATATATTTATTAATTAAATAATTTCTTGGTGAACTTTAAGAAAAGGGTTGTATTGCAGGCAATGGACTAACGTCTGGTGCCATGTGGGTGGCCCATCCTTGTCCTCCTGGTGCATCTGTTGATCAGCTGCTGCTGTTTCTTCATGGCCTGCTGCATGTGCATCATGAAGAGGCTCTCATCGTCCCACTCTGACTGCTCTGAGTCTTCTGACAGTCCTGGGTGGTTTGGGCCCCCTGTGTCCTGTGGTCATCCTTCCAACCTGAGAGACTGTGAATAACAACAGCCAGCGTGGAAGAGGATAGTGACTCTGGTGACCCACTCAGCAGGCAGTCAGGCCCAGCCCAGGACTTCCGGGCAGATCCTGGCTTTTGGTTCTGTGTGAAAGGAACAGGTTGGTGCTGGCTGTCGCTGGAGCCCCAGGGAGAGACAGATGACTCAGAAATCCATGGAGCTGTGGGCAAGGTAGTCCTGGTGGCCGATGTTGTGGACCAGCTTGGTCTGCGTGGCCTGCAGCTTGGGACACTCAGTGATCCGATGGCCCAAACCCCCGCAGAAGGCACAGCCACACTCTCCTCCCATGTCCAGCATGGACTCGCTGTCGCATTGCAGCATTTGCAGCACCGGAGGCACCTTCTGCCTGGCCTCCAGCAGCAGGGCTTTGAGGTCCCTCAGCACAGACTCCTCGCAGGCCTTGTTGATGGTGGTGGTGGCGATGCCCGTGCCCCGTGCAGCCTATACAGTGTACGTAGTTCTCAATCTCCTTAGGCATGTAGTTGACAACATGCTGGATGGCAGGGAAGTCCAGCCCCTTGGAGGCAACATCTGTGGCCACGAGAACATCCTTCTTGCTCTCCCAGAAAGCCTTAATGGACTTGGTCTGCTCCTCCTGGTCTCTGCCCCCATGGATGGCCACTGGCCTCCACCCCCTTGAGCAGCAGGTACTCGTGGATGACGTCCACATCTGCCTTCTTCGCTACGAAGATGAGCACGGGTGGGGGGGTCTTCTGCAGGCACTCGAGCAGGTACACTATTTTGACTTCTTCACATATTCCACCTCCTGGGTGACGTCCAGGCTGGTGGCCCCAGCCCGGCCCACATTGATGGTGACAGGCTTCACCAGGGCGCTCTTGGCAAAGTTCTGCATCTTCTTGGGCATGGTGGCACTGAAAAGCAGAGTCTGCCGCTGGCCCTTGAAGTAGGACAAGATGGTGCGGATGTCCCCCTGGAAGCCCATGTCCAGCATGCGGTCGGCCTCGTCCAGGTCCAGGTAGCGACAGATGTCGAGGCTGACCATCTTCTTCTGCAGCAGATCCAGGAGGCGTCCAGGGGTGGCCACCATCATGTGCACCCCGTGTCGCATGGTGTCCATCTGCTCTTTGACAGACATGCCCCAGATGCAGAGAGTGCAGCGCAGCAGGGGGCAGTCGTCCTCCCGCAGCAGGCGGCAGTAATACTCCAGGATGCTATGCGTCTGCCCAGCCAGCTCCCGGGAAGGGCAGATGATGAGACTGTAGGGCCCCTCCTGCTTGGAGAAAGGCAGCCTCTTCTCTTGTTCCAGGCAGAACATGACGGCAGGCAGTATGAACACCAGGGTCTTGCCCGAGCCGGTGAAGGCATGCCCATCATGTCGCGGCCAGACAGAACGGTGGGGATGCCCTGGATCTGAATGGGCGTTGGATGCTGGATGCGTTTCTTCTTCAGACCTCGGAGGACGGCTGCAGGGAACTTCGTGTCCTTGAAGCGCTTGATGGGGGGTAGGATGCCCTCTCCTTCCACCAGGATGTGGTTCTTCTTCCTTACGCGTTCATGCCGCTCTTCAGACAGGCACCGGATGTAGCGAGGCGGCAGCCAACTGGTTTGGATGGGGTCCTCATAGACGAGTCCCTTGGCCATCTCCTTCACTGATATCAAGGCTCGGCCTGCAGCCACACTCTCCAGCATCTGCTCTTCTTCCTTCATCTGCTTCTCCTGGGCAGATTCGTTGCGGGTTCTGGCCTTCTCTTTGAGGTGCTGGTGCTGGTCCAGGAGACTCACTTTGGACCGTGGTCCCCGGAGGAGGTCACCGTCATCTCCCCGGGGTTCACTGCCACTGCTTTGCTGTTCCTCCGCTGTAACCCTCTCGCCCCTTCGCTCAAGCAGCTTCTGCAGCAGCAGTGGCCTGCGCTGTCGCAAGGGCACGTAGGGGACGTAGTCTTCCTCGTCCCCATGCTCCATCTCAGAGCTGCTTCCTTCAGCAGTCGCCTGCTCCCTGTGAGTCCGGTGAAAATACCGCAGAGACGGGGGATCATCAACCAGTTCCACCCCATTCTGGACAGTCAGCTCGGCAGCTTTGACCGCCGCAAACTTCACCTGGGCCCCACCTCGGCACTGCTGGTCCTCCTTGCACTTCCCCTTCAGCTGGAGTGTGGGGCCTCCTTTGCCGACTTCGTCCTCTGCTTCCCCCCCTCACCTGTGCTCACATTCCTGCCGCATCAGCTCCTGGATCAGCTTCTGCTGCCCCTGCAGCTGCCTGGAGCCCTCGTCTCGGAGGCGTTGGATCTCTCGCTCCAGCACGCGGGTCCTGTGCTTCTCCTCTTCCTCATCCCTGCCCTGGACACGGGCCACCCGCTCCCGGGCCTCCAGGTCCAGCCTCGCCCTCTTCCTCCTCTCATCCAGGGTCTGGGTCCTCCCTGCTGCCTGCTTCGTGGCTGTCCGGACCTGGTCGTAGGCAGCCCTGGCTGCAGGATCGGTCAGTACCTCCACGACTTGGCAGAGCTGCTGACAGAGTTCCGCTGCCCGGCGATTATCTGGATTTTTGTCGGGGTGACAGGAGAGGGCCTTCTGCCTGGACGCCTTCTTCACCTCTTTGTCTGCTGCCGCCTGTTTGATCCCTAGCAGTGCGAACAGGTCCATCCGTAAGAGCTCCTTGGTCACCGCCATGGTGTGTTAGATCTGTCGGGGGAGAGATGAACCATGGTCCTTGGCTCTGAAGGAGAAAGAATTCGCTCCAAAGCCTTAGTTTCAGGTTTTCACAGGCACCCACAGGGCCTTCACCCTGTACAGCCCAGCCAGAAGCTGCTCTGCAGAGTCACAGGGCAGCTCTGGGCTGCTGCCTTTTCAATTCTGCAGCTGGGGGCGTGGCTCATAGGCCTGGTTGACCCCAGTTGGCTGAATGGAATTCAGATGGCCTGCGTGGGCCAATCCAGGTGCAGCACTCACCCAGGTGTACCTCCCACCCCTGCCCTGGAGCCTGAACCTCTGAGCATGCTCAGTGGACGCCCCAGGCCCTAAGTTAAACTACCTCACATCTCCCACCCTGAGTCGGTTTGTAGCTGAGAGCATTCAGGAGTGTATCACTCTGCTCAATGTCTTCTACAGCTGGTGCGTACAAGCAGAAGCCTGGGGACTGTCCCTGGGAACGGTGACAAAGGGTGTGGGTCCTGCACAGAGTAGAAACCCAGAGCAGATCATGGAGCGCAGTGCACCTTCTCCTGAGTGTCTGAATCTCGCGTTTCGAGCTTTCTGACCCTGCACGTTAGTTACGGGTCCAGAGGAAAATAAAGGTGGGGAGGGTGTTTCTCGGGTGCTCTCAACAGTATCTTGTAAGGCTTCTCCCTCAGGCAATGCTACAAAGGCAGCCCCACCTGGCATTTCAGGTGAAACTGTTGAGTTAATCTCTTCAGGTATGAGTGCTTTTACTGGGAGTAAATTATTCATCTCAGCTGGGAGGGCTGGGGCCGCTGACTGGGGTGGCTCCATCGTTTCTTGGGGCTTCAGTTTGCTCTTCTGGATCATCATCAGCCCATATGACCCCATGCGCATGTTTTGGGGTGCCAATTCTTTCCTTTTAATGCCCTGGTTATAACTCAGACACTGTTCTAGACCTGCAATTCGGGGGACATTGTAATCCAGCTACAGGTTGGGTGACTCTGGATTTAGTTCATGGCAATGTCCGCTCTACTATTAGAGGAGAGAAGGCTCTGCCTTGTAGCACATGCAGAAGCTTTTGGGTCTGGTATTTGCACTTGAGACCTGCTTCTGATGAGCCCCCTGGTTGATCACATTTTCTCACGTAAGGAGGACCATCCAATCAGTTTTCTGTACTTCTCATCCTCTCAAAACTGCTGGGAATTCTCAAACACAGACTCACCCAGAGCCTCTGGTCTAACCAGTCCTTCGTCTATACGGTGTATGCCAGCTTTGCTACTTCACACCGTAGATTTGTAAGAATGGCAGGTTCATCCATGCCTAATCAGGATGAAGAGCCAATTTAAGAAGTCCTTATCTATCTCATTTCTCTGGAAAACCCTATGTAACACAAGGAGTGTGAGTTCTCCACACAGCAACCATTCACCATAGACAAAGCTGGGAGCTTGTGGTCTGCTGTGCCACACAAAGTTCAGCCTTGGCAAGTCAGTCCTGTTAAAGTCCTGGATATGGGTTCTCCTTCTTTAAAAGCTTCTGAGGCTCTACCCGGTTGGTGGGTCTGAGCAGCACGAATCCATTCAGAAACATGTGTCTTCATCAAGCTTAAGAAAGACCCAGCCTTGGGTGCAAGATGGAAGAAGTTCTCTGGAGGACATGCCTGGATATCGTTCATGTGTAAAAACTTCATTTCCTGGAACTTCCTGGTGGGCTTCTTCCTTTTTGATGCTAACGTCCAGGTAGCATGAAGTCACTGGTGTCAACCCAATAGCATGTGATCTGTGTGACTTGATGGGCAGCCACCGCCACCCCCTTTGGTGTATATGTGATTGCAGGGTCACAATCTCCAAGAATGGCCACTGCAGTGAAGCCCGTACTCCGTGTTTGGGGTGTGTCCCTGAATCCACCATATGATGACCTTTGCCCAAAGGCCTGGGGGTGGGGCACACTTGCTTCTGCCCTTTTTCCAATCAGAGTCACAGGAGTTTAGGGAACAGTCGCTCTGTCAGCTGCATTTCATGAATGGCAGCAGCTGGTGTTAGCAGCCACACACCTGAACTAGAACTTCAAATACAGCTTGGCCTCCAGCTGCCCCTGGTCTGTAAGGACCTAATCATGCATTTCTTCCAATACAATACTGCAATCAAGAAGTGTTGTGTGTTCAAAGAAACAATAGCCAGGATAATGTGTTGATAGTTTAGAGGAACTTTTATTTGCTTAGAACTGGACTACTAGAACCTAAATGTGATTATTTCATTGCAAGACCAAGTGGACACGCCAGTCCATATTTAAAGGCAAAAACTCATTTATCATATGTCTAGGACTTAAGCATGCATGGAAAGAAGCAGGAAGCCAAGTTAATGTTATTATGCTTTAAAGTTAGTGTTAAACAGTATAGTGTTGGCTATATCATCCTGGTTAACAAAATGAAAATAGTAGTATCCTGGTATCCAACATCAAAAGGAAAAATATTATTAATTACAATGCTTATGTGGAGAATATGAGAGTACATTCTAAAACCAAGCACTATTGGGTAGTTCTGAGAAGGGAATGTGGAGGAGGCAGGTCAGTTGTCAGTCAACATGATGGCCTCACAGTGGCTATTGCAAGACTGACTCAGAGTCCATTTTAGAGTCTTGTAGTCCTGCTATGAATGAATAAAAGACTCTCTTAAATTTCAAGACATTATAGTGACTTGTTTATCTGAAGACACAACATTACTTCAGGTATAGTAAATCATATAATTTTCCAATTCAAAAATGGCTGAAATAATTCCATTTCAGCTCACTTATGCCAAACACATCAACACGTCAAACGTGATGTGTTCCATTTCAGTTTTTACCACTTCGAATTGTCTTAATTTATACTTATAACAGAATTGCAATCATTAGAAATTTTTTTGCAGCTGTGTCTGTTTATCTAGAGTCCTGCTTCGTTGGTGAAGGAAGATCTGGAGGGGATCCACTCCCACAGAAATCCCCTTTCCCTCAGCTACATTTTCAGTGCCCTTGGACCTGAGGGAACCACCAATTGACAACGTCTCTGACAATGTTCTTCTTTTGTCTAGACTTTCAATACTTGAAAATAGTACAAAGTTATTCATGAGCATTTGAGCAGCTCTTTTCTCCCAAGGGAGAAACTGAGTCCTCCTTTGTTGTCTGTTCCTGTGGTCTCCAGCGTAGGAAAACCGATGGCACCAGACCAGGTCATGTTTCTCACTGTTGACCCGACTGTGGTTTGGGATCAACAATGATCCCATGATCCCTAAAAACAACCTTTTGTATTTGTCACTATTGGGGATATGTGATGTTTCAATATGTTATATTGAAGCTAAGCTCATTCTGTTCTCAATGTATGCCTCCTACCTTGTGTCTTTCCTGGCAAATTCTTATCAGTCTAATGTTAGAATGACATTCTGTCTTTGCAATATTGTGTTCTTTGATCTCTCATCTGCTGCTTTCTTGAGCATTTATTGTAGAAGTATGCCAGAGGAAAATTCCTGATGAATTCCATGTTTTGTCTGATTATCGTGATGTTATCCATGGGTCGAGTTGTGAGGATTTTTGTCTATAACATGTATTGTGAGATGGCCCATAGCTATGTCCTAGGTGGGCTGTAATGATATCCCTGGAAATACATTTACTTGGGGAAGCAGATGAGGGTTTGAACCTTTCAGAGTCTGCATTTTGTAGCAGTCCATTGACAGAGAGCTCCCAGAGGTCCTGATGGATTTAAATGGGATATAGAACTATGGATATCATTGCTTTTAGGACTAGAAATATGCTTATTTTATTAATTTTGTCAAAGTATTCAACTATGGGGATAAAAACCATCTCTGAATATCTCTGATGGAAAAAATTAATGGGGAGGGTTATTGGCTTAGTGGTTATGCCTTGGGCTGTAATCTGAAAGATTGGCAGTTCAAAACCTCCAGCCACTTGGTGGGAAAGGCAGGGCTATGTATACGTGTAAACAGTTAAGATTTTGGAAACTCACGGGGCAGTTCAACCCTAGGCTATAGCATCCCTGAGAGTAGACACTGACTTGAAGAAAGTGAGTGCTTTTTATTTAAGCAGTATAACCTCATGGAGAATGAGCTCTCTATGTTATCTGATGAGGGCAGCATAAGCATATTTTGGTACAACCCTTTACAAAAGAGAGAGTGGATTAAGCACAAAACAGAGGAGCCAAATCCTGAGAAGATTGCTGTTGTCGTAGTTGGTGCCCTGCAGTGAGTTCTGATCCTTGAGGATCTCACAAACAACAGAAGCACACACTGAGAGGTCCTGCACCATCCTCACAGTAATTCCTGTGCTTTACCCCATTCAAAGAATAAATGTATTTCATTGGTGGTGTTGGGGAAGAGTCTGGAAAGTTCCACTGACCTCTTAAATGGTAGAGACATATGTCTTGAAGAAAGGATGACCAGAGTTCTCTTAAGGCACGTCCTGTACTTTCCTGCCCCTCTACTTGATCAAGCATTATTCTCTGCTCTAGGCACTGGTCTCTCCTGACAACATGTCCCAATATGTCAGATGAAGGCTTCACATTCTTGCATCTAAGAGGCCCAGCTGCTCCCAGCCCAGGATCTCTCCCTGAGGGCCCCGCCCTCCCCTCTGTGAGAAGGAATATCCTCCTGAGGGCTTGGTGGACCAGGATGTGCCCCACTCTGTCTCCCTCCTTCTTCCCTTTCTCCTATGTGTTCTGATCAGACTTGTCCCTCTCTCTGAGCTGGAGTTTCAGTGCTGTCCTGTGAAGGGAGTTCTTCTGGGGGGAAGAAATCCAAGTAGTTGGGTTTGAGGCACTTCTCAGACCTTTCTGCAGGTTCTCTTCTTCCTGTTGGTATGTTGCATTCACATCTCGGTGCATCCGGTTGAAGTCTGGTCCCTATTTCCCTGTGGAGAACTGAACAACATTCCCCCTCACTACCCATTCCTAATAAAAACTCTTAAGAAGATAGGATTGGAAAGGGAAATCTGAAGTACAATAATACAGCTGGACCGGAGCATGTACACTGGTACAGATAAGAACTCTGGACACACAAGCCTCGGTTACAGATGAAATATTCAGGACCAGTGATGAGAGCAGCGATGCCAAAAGTGTACGGGGGAGATAAGGGAAGTGAGGGTGAACCCACTGCAATGACATATTACCTGCCCACTCACCGGGTGATAAGCAAGAGAACCATGGATGAAAGGAGACAGTGGCTAGTGTGAGATATCAAAATAATGGCTGTTTATAATTTATCAGTCTTCATGTTGGTGTGAGGGTGGAGGAAGAATGAGGAAAAAATGAGGAGCTGATACTAAGGGCTCAAGTGGAATGAAAATGCTTGAGAAGGATGATGGGAACTTATGTGCTTGACAGAATAGAGGTGTGGATTGTTATCAGAGGTGTAAGAGCCCCCAATTAAGTGATTTCTTTTTTTTTTTTAAAGAAAAGCAATAACTAATATTACCCTCAATGGACAAAGGCTGAAAACATTGCCAGTGATTAAGGGAAGCCCAGTACCATATGACAATGACAAATCAAGAGAGTACAAGTAGGTAAAGAAGTTGTGAAACCCTTGCTACTTGCAGATGATATGTTTTATATACTGATAACTCCAAGCTGTCCCTAATATGATTACTGTAAATAATAGAAGGTGTGGTAGGGTGGCAGGATACATGACTAATAAGCTGGAGTCAACTGGTTTTCTATATGCCAGAGATGGGAACACTAAGAAACAGCAAGAAAATGATACAGTTCACAATAGTCATGCAGAAGCTGGAATTCTTCAGGAACAAACTCGTGGTAGTTATATAACCTGCTGTCAATTTGAGGATTTAGAATGAAGGGGTATAGTTTAGCCTGTCCATCAGATCTCAGCTTGATGACCTCATTTCGATCCGCTAAGGAGATAAATAGATCACTGGAGGCAGGACACAAACTCGCTCCCTGTGAGTAATGCTTGCTCTCAAGACACACAGAGCTACACTACAGACCTGGAGCAGAGGGAGCCACATGGAGACCCCTCCCACGTGAAGATCTCTCTACGGCCACTGGATTCAGAAGAATGTCCACCACTGGTCTGTGATCTTCCTGCCTTCTGCATCATTCATGTGTTTCCTGAGTCTGAAGAGAAATTTCTAGATTGGTATCAGACATATGGACTAATGTCAAATTTATGGATTTATGGACGAGGTTGGGGTATTTTCTCAATATTTAGTTGCTCTTGTTTTTGTTTTTTTGGAGGGGGGCATCACTGCCCTCTGGTGGGAGTGGGAGGCCCAGGCTTGCTCCTGGAGAGCTGCTGCTGGATATGAACTGCCAAGCCAGTGGACTGCAGTCCCGCACTCAACCACTATGTCATCGGGGCTCAGCCCTAGTTGCTCTTGTTTATAAAGCTCTTTCTTATACATAAATGAGTGTCTGTGAATTTGTTTCTCTAGTCTACTCAGACTAACACAAAACCTAACCAAAAACCGAAAAACACCTGTATGAAGAAAACTACAAAACATTATATAAGAAACCAGAAGGGATCCACACAAAGGGAAAACATCCCATGTTTGTGAATTAGAAGACCCTATATTGTGAAAATGTCAATACTATCTAAGCAAAATACAAATTCAATCCAAATCGTATTTCTTTTTTATGATTGTAAACGTAATAAAATTTTACTAAGCAGAAATATATCATCTTTTCTGCAAATATTGAAAAACCTCAAGGAAATACATAAATTGTAGTGTATAACTCCTGATTCCAATACTTAATGGACAAGAAAATAGTTAACACAAAGACTGATGTTTATGATGTTTAGAAAAGTAAACTGATAGCAATGGCTGATGCAATTCAGATCCAAATACCAGCATCAGTCTTCAAAGTAATAGAAAAAAATTATTACCAACTTCATGTGGTGGGGGAAGCCCAGGATAGGCAAGGAACTCCTCAAAAAGAAAAATTAAGTAAGTGGTCCTGTTCTATCTGACCTCAAAGTCTAGTATACAGCACACATGTCAAAGCAGGCTGCTAGTGGTATAATGGCAGATACTTTGGGCCAGTGAATCAGAACAGAAACCCAGAAATAAAAACATTCAAACAAGACATCTGATTTTTGATAAAGGCCAAAAAAGTATTAAATGGAAAACATAAGTCCTTTTCAAAAATGGTGTTGGAAAAGCTGGATATCCACCTGTAGAAGAATGGAACAGGACCCATACTTTACTCCATGCATAAAACAATCTCAAGGTCGATCAAACTTCTAAATGAAAAACTCAAAGATTTCAGGATCATCGATGAAAAAATGGGACAAAACTTGGAGCCCTAGTGCGAGAAATACACAGGCTGTCATAGATAAGAACGGAAACTCACTCTGTGGGAGATAAAATAGATGAATGGAACCTATTAAAAATAAGACACTTATTTACATGAAAAGACTTCATTAAAAGAATAAAGAGAGGTCCACATACTGGGAAGAGATATTTAGCAGAAACATAAAAGAAGGACTAAGTACTACAATCTACAGAATTTTGTAAGTTTAAAACATGTAAAAAACTTAATAGCTGACTGAGACTGTGGGCAAAAAGCCTGAACAGAGGACTCACAAAGGATGATCTTCAAATGCAGTGGTTCTCACCTTGAGGGTTGCAACCCCTTTAGGGGTTGAATGACCCTTTCACAAGGGTTGCCTAGGACTATTGGAAAACACATTTGTGTGTGTGCTTTCAAATATAGGTCATGTACAAATACACATGTATGTGATAGGGTTGGCACCATAATGTACTTATGCAGACCAGTCACATATGTGGACAGCAGCTGATATGGAGAATGCAGCAGTATTGGAGGTAAAACAATACTTCTCTGGGTAAAAGTAAAATCATGTACTGTAAAATTATCAACTACTGCAAAAAAAACAAAGAAACCTGTACCATGGGAACTTAATATGAATGCTAATTGGCCTTTTTATATTCAGCTGTAGTTGATGTGAATACTGTCCCCTTGTGATAGTAACAGGTATATAAAAAAAAACACAGAATGGTTAATCATAGGAAATTTAATGAACTGTATTGACTGAACTATGCCATGTATCATCTTTTGTTTTACTAAAGATATTGTTAAATATTATTTTTCATTAGCAGATCATCCATCCCAATGGATTATGTAGAGAAGAACGTTAAGAAAAGACATTTTTAGTGAGAATTATTTACAGTATGGTTTTGCTTCAATAATTACAGCAGGATTGAGAATTCTGAAGAAAGGAGATGGTCCCCAGCTACCAATCAGAATAGTGTCTCTGGTCTTAAAGGCTTGTATTCAAATAAGCAGCCATCTAGCAAGGAGGCAACTAAGTCCTTACAGAAGTAGGACACAAGCTTGTGTGATACTTACATGATAGTTACATCATTCAATTGTGGTGAAATAAAAGTATCAGAGATGAAATTATGAACGCCCGATTTGCAGAAGGCTATGGAGGGCAGTTGGAGGCCCATACCCATCTGCAGAGTATCTAGTCAGACTGAGCTGCTGGCAGACACATTGCAGCCAAAGACAAGACTCTCAAAAGCTTTATTGTCAGACAGAGACCATTGCGATCTTAATTATGCTGTATCAAACATGATCATTTGACAGTCTACCCCCTGTAGACAAGACCTAAATTTGTACTGGAAGCAGCTATCTCTTACTTGTTTGATGACAGAAACTTCCACCATGACACTTTTAACGTCGATGAACATCTTTTTCTTTCTTACACATTATTTGCAGAGTTGCCTTTATACTATCATGATTCCAACCTTACCACCCTAGTGTGATTTTGTTTTTATTGTTTTCTCAGCTATGATACCACAGGGAGTGGGTCTAAGAAATTCGAATTCCCAACGTATTCCCTTGCAATCTCCTAAGCAAGGATTGGCTTAATGTCTTCCATGAATAGGTACAAATCACATGGTCTCGTGTGATGCACAATTCACTCAGAGAAAGAACTTAAGCACCACAGAATGCCTATATGGATGGTGCTGTGAATCTACCCATTGAATAAATAAGGGAACACAATTGTAAGATGTTCTGTCAGCAATTGTAAGTGACAGTCTTAGGTCTCTGGTGCTGCTATTAAAGGAATACTACTAAGTAAATGACTTGAATTGCCAGTCCTTTATTCATTCACCGTGGAGGGACTACACGTACAAATGAACAGATGGATTGTTCATCATATCCAGAGGATAGGATCCCCAAGACATCACATCAAGGATTAAACCTCATTGGTTGTCAAACATGAGGACAATTGTGTCATATCGAAAATAGGAGTCATTTCTGATAGTCAGGGAGCTGAGACACGAGCCTAACTCACGCAGTGAGAGCCTCAGCCTGTCCACAGATACATCAAGATTCTACTGGTGGAGAGTAAGTGGATTGCCCAAATAACACTGGTCAGGGACTGGCAAATACAGAGCATGGAATTGCACCGTGGGAGGGTGTCTCTCAGCAAACTTTCTGGGACTGCCATGGAGATTGTGCTTCCAGAGAAGCTGAAAGAGACAAGTTGGGTGCAATATTCCAGGAATGACCAGATACAGGTGAGCTGGGAGTCTGTGATTCTACAGTCATCTATATCCAAGTGATTAAGGTTGACTGAGATTCTCAGTAGCAAGAGTTTGAAAAAGAACAAGTGTACATCAGTCAGGACAGCTTTATTCAAAACTAGGGACCTTAAGTGGCTGGAGTTAGGGCACAAGTAGAGGCATAAAAGGTTCCAAACTGAAATGCAGCAATAGAAAATCCAGAGATAATCCAAGGATGTCTGCAGGTTCCTGAGAACATGATCCAGGCAGTCTTCCAAGAAGTCTACAGATAACAGAATGAGTTTCTTGAGCTGGCGGAGCCCCAGCTGGGGGTTTGGACACGCGGGTTTTCCAGGTCCTGTGTCTCTGCATGGGAATCCAGGAAATGCATGGATACGGCCAAACAGGAACTTCTCAGACTCATGATCTGCCCCAAGGGCATAGCAAAGCTGGCCAGAGAGGACACATCCCAGAAGCCCCTTAAACTTAGCTCCCGGACACAGTTCAGCCGCACTACCTTGAGGATCTTGTCAGTTCAAATTTGGGCAATAAGTTCATAAAGTCCAATTTGTCACAGTAGAGTTGCAGCAACCCTTTATTCTGATGGATCCACTCAATGAGGAAATTGAGGGATTCATCAAGGTCATAAACTGTGATCTTCAAGTCTACCGCCAAGTGCAAGGGGTACCAGAGCTTCTTCTCAGTCCATGAATGTTTGACTTTCTGCTCCTTCCTGGGACTTGGAAATTTGCCAGTTCTTGTGATGAATACACGTGGTACTTGGAATAAGTTCCAGATCTCAGATTCTCAATGGTGATATCAGTGTCTTTTTGTAAATCCCGCACTTGGAGTTTGTATCTGAGGTGGTGGTTTTTATGTACCAACAGGATATCAAGGCCATATAGTTCAACCTGTACACTGTACAGGTCAGGCTGTGTACCTGGCATCACATTTCCCAGGGGAAGACAGGTGAAGGGTCAGGTGATCACCACCACCTGCAATGTCTGGCTGCACCTCCTGGCAATGGCTGCCTTGAATATTGGTGGAAGAGTTCTGTAGGAAACCACCACAGAGCATCAACGGCAGAGGCCTCATTCTGCAGCAGACTGGCTTGCAAGGTCCAGGAGCATGGGGGGATTCTAGCTGGTCATGCTGAGGAGTCTGTTCCAAGCAAATTCTGATGTGTCCTGGCAGACAGGGGTCTGGTCAGCTCCACAAAACAGCCAGCCTGGTGGTCCCAGGGTCCGAATTCAGGATCATTACTCAGCAGCTCAGAAATGTGTTTAGACTCTTCCTGTCACAATCCTCACTTCTACTGAGAAATTTTGGAGGCTAGCCTGATCAAAAACTCTGGGTTAGACTTCAGGCTGGAGGCTTCTCCTCATGAATGTAGGTGCAGTGAAATATCCAAGATCAGCAGCTCAAAGAGCACCTTGTTGAAGCAGATGAACTAAAGCTGGGCCAGCAATATGCTAGGCAGATACCAAGTGATTGCTTGTTTCTCAGCTAGACAGAAATGTAGAAGCAGGATCCACAATGAGAAAAAGAATATTTCTATTTCAAGAACATCCCCATCTTTCGGCTTTAGACCACTACCACAGGAAATTTTCTTCCACCCACTTTTTCCTCCAAGCAGTTATCGGTTTGGAGGTGATTGCATAATTTGTACCTCCATTAGATAGAATAACTGTACTGCTGTCACTAGGTGCCATTAAGACCTTCATTAGAACTTAATTTCTAGCACCCTAAATTGCAAAAAAGGTATGGATGGTAATGGCAGTACAAAATCCATTTGTAGTGGCCTCCCATAGATTAAGCCTCCATTGAATGCTTACTGATCCCTGACCAAAGATGTCTGCAATCTTGCCCTCAGGGAGAATAAGGTGGAGAGTGGAGAGACTGTGTCCTCCCTGGTCCAGCTCAAGGAGGCTGTTTGTCTCTCAAAGGGCTTTCATAGGCGTGCTCTTGATGGAGGAATGCAATCCTGGGGAAGTAACAGAAGAGTCAGAAGGCCGATGTATTTAGTACAGTGAGTCTTTCAGGACCTAAAACTACACAAAGGATTGAAGAAATGGGAGAGAATTTGCATGAGGATTTGGAAAACTCCACCAAAAAAACCTTTCCTCTTTTTCCTTGGCACGCTAGGAAAGTCAGGATGTTCGTGATTCTGCACAACTTCTAATTTTTATTCAGGGAACAAATAACTATTTCGAAGTCACAGAAGTGCTTACTGCACCGCAAAGCATCAAAGGAACACCTACAGGAGAGGATAGCTGTGAAAAGGTTTGCCAAACTGTGAATAGTTTGGAGCTGAACTGGGCTAAACTAGCCAGTGTGGCAACTGATGGTTCTCCTAGCATGGTGGTGTCTAAGAAAGAAGTAATTGCTCACATTAACTAAGAGATGGACAAACATAACCATTCTCATCCAATAGCCACACACTGCCTCATCCACCAACAAGCTCTGTGTAGTAAATCACTCAAGTGGGACTCTGTTATGGAAATTGTGATGTCTTGTGCTGACTTCATTAAGCTATTGCACTATACCACAGACAATTTCATTCTGAGCTACATGTTCCTGTGACGATGTTCTGTACCACACAGAAGTTCATTGGCTGAGTCAAAGGACAGTTCTGAGACATTTCTATGACTTACTTTCACAGATTACAGCTTTTCTGCTTTCAAAAAAACAAAGAAGTACCAGAGCTCAATGACGCAGCATGGGAAATGGCACCTTGCCTTTCTGACAGATGTAAGAGAACAACTGAACAGTTTCAATGCGCAACTTCAAGGAAAGGGGACGCATATCTGTGATATGCAATCACATGTGAAAGCAGTCAAAGTAAAAGTAGGCCTCCTCATCAAAAAGTGAAGGAGGAAATTTTCTGTCATTTCCCCACAACTCAGTCTATTAGTGGAGAAACCATTGGTTGCATTTTCAAACAAAACATGTGTGGATTCACTAGAAAAGTTGCAAAAGGAGTTCCAATTTAGATTTAAAGAGCTTCATCTCCATGAACAGGACATACAGCTTTTCCGTAACATATTTTCTATTGACATTGGAAATATGTGTGTTAATCTGGGTAAACTAGAGAAACAAACTCATAGACACACATATGGATATAAGGGAATGGTTTATATACAAAAGGATTGGAACATTGAGAAAGCATTCCAATCCAGTTCAGTTCAAAGTCATAAGTCCAATATTAGCCCATATGTCTGATGCCAGTCTATAAAGTCTCCTTCCGACTGAAGAAGTCACAGGCCAGTGGGTGCAGAGTCCCGGCACTGGCAGGGATCCCTTCATGGCTCCTCATCTCCAGGGCTCAGGGTCCATCATCAACATCCAGTGGTGGTAGAAGCAACTCAGCGCTGGCAGGGGTCTCCACGTGGCTTCTCCAGCTTCAGAGGTCTGGTTCCATCAGGGCAAGGCCATGTGGCTTCTCCTCCAGCTCCTGCAGTTCCTCAGACACTGCCATCTTGTCTTGTCCGTAATTCATCGTCTCTGAGACTAACTCTCAACCACTGGGGAGATAGCTTCTCATCTCCATGAGGGAAATATTGCAAGATTTCCCAGAAGTCTCAGGAGAAAGCCATGTCCAAACGGAGATCTCATTGGCTACTCAATGGCCATCTCCAGATGAACAGGCTAGACTCCACCCATACTTCTCAATCATGAAATTAGCATAAGCACATGACCGCCACATGTGGATATAATTTACCAAATGAAACTGGCTGAACTGCAGAATTGTAACTCTCTGAAAGACACATTCAAGTCAGGCAGCTTTCCTAACTTCTGGGCATCCCTCCCCTCTAAGACACATCCTAATCTCAGGAACCATGCACTCAAAATGGCAACCATCTCTGGCAGCACTTATGTCTGTGAACAGACTTTTTCCAGAATGAAACAGCTGAAATCTTCAACCGGATCTAGACTAACTGATGCACACTTGCATCACTTGTTGCGACTAGCAGTGACAAATATGGAACCGCACATTGACCATCTCACTAGCCAAAAGCAGGCCCATAGTTCCCATTGGAATATTGGTAAGATTGTTGATTTAACTTTACTTGTTCTTCATTTTAAATATTGTATTTGTTCCCATTTTGGTGTGGTTTTTTTTACTTCAAAATATGAAATTTATGATGTGGATAGGAATTTGTTTACAGGTTGTTTTTTTTTAAATTCTAGTCTGGCCCTCCAATGGTCTGAGGGACAGTGAACCGGCTCCCTGTTTAAAAAATTTGAGGACCCCTGGTGTAAGTTATTAAAATAATAATTAATCTATCACAGGGTCACAAACGTGGGAGGGAGGGGGAAAAAGAGGAGCTGATACCAAGGACTCAAATAGAAAGTAACTGTCTACAAAATAATGATGGCAAACTATGTACATATATGCTTGCTACAACTGATGTATGGACTGTTATAAGAATTGTAAAGACCCCCAATAAAATGCAAAAAGAAAATGTTTTGAGAATGATGATGGCAACCACATTACAAAAGTGCTCGACACAATAGATGGATGGATTGTGATAAGAGTTGTTTGAGCCTCCAATAAAATGATAAATAATAATAGTAATAGAGTCTAGGATTACCTGGTTTTGCCAGAAGCTAGAGGACATGAAATTGATCCACTGAGAGAGGCCTCACTAGCATTCATCACACCCTGAATTTGCATTCTATTATCCACAGGCGTGAGACAAACGTGTTCTTCTAAGATACTCAGTTTCGCTTTTTGTTATCACATCCCTTAACCTCTACCATTTGTCTGTCAGTTTGTCTTACTGTGGTGACTAGTGTGTCCCTGTGATGCTGAAAGCTATGTCACTGGTATTTTAAGTGCCAGCTTGGTCATCCTTAGTGAACATGCCTCAGCAGAGTTTCCAGACAAAGAACAGATCACTAAGAAGGGGCCAGCATCCCACTTGAGGGAAGAAAGTTTATGAAATGTGCATGCGTATCTTCATAGTATTTTTAAGTTGAAAGCTTAAACAAAGGAAGTGGAATAGCATCAGAGACACTGCCAGTTGTTGGCATGTCAGGTCGAAGGGCACTGAAAATGTCCTGGAGCAGATGATTTCTTGGAAGGAGTTGGTCAAAGTAATGGGAGGAGGGTAAAGCCTGTGGGGGCAGAATCACTCCAGATCTTAATTTGCTGATGAAGCACGGCTCTGGGTAAACAGAAATAGCTGCAAAAATCTTCTAATGATTGTAAATTGGAATGTACACAGTATAATTTAAGATGATTAGAAGTGGTCAAAACTGAAATGGAACACATTAAGATTGATGTCCTAGGCATTAGGGAGCTGAAATGGGGCTGGATTGGCCATTTTCAATCAGAAAATCATATGAGTTACTATACTTGGGGTAACACAAGCAAGCCAAAAGGCATGGTATTCACTCACAGATAGAATCTTGCCAAACTCATCATGAAGCACAATGCTGTCTGTGATCAGACTGTACTTATCCTCCTTCAAGGGAATCTCATCAATACAGCTACTGTTCAACTTTATGCACCAACCACAAAAGGAAGTGACAGTGAACTTAAAGAAACCTACTAAGGAATGCAGTCAAGATGCATTGATAATTATGGTGATTGAATACAACGGGTGAAAACAAAGAAGAAATAGAAGATGGAAAACTATGGACTTATAGGAAGGAAGCTGGAGCTCACGTGATAGAATTTTGCAAAGACAACATGCGGTTCATGGCAAATTACCTTTTGAACAACACAAAAAGGCTACTATAAACATGGACTTCCCCAGATAGAGTGCACAGAAATCAAATAGACTTTATCTGTGTGAGGAGACTATGGAAAATCTTAATACCAGCAGCTAAATCCAGAACAGGGAACAGCTGTGCACCAGGTCAATTGCTCACATGTAAGCTCAGGAAAAAGCTGAAGAAAATAAAATCAAGTTCACGGGGGTAAAAATCTGACCTGTGTCTCTCCCACCTGACTTTTGAGAATCTCTCGAGAATGGATCTGATGCATTCAACACTCATGGCAGAAGACCTGATGAGCTGTGGGAGGACATCAAGATGATCTTTCAGCCAGAAAGCAAAAGTTCATTAAAAAGACAAGAAAGAAAATGTCAAAGTGCATATCAGAAACTTGCTAGTCATCATAGAGTACTTAAAGCAAGGGAAGAAAGGTGGACTGAATAGAAATTTTCAAAGGGCTGCTCAAGAATACAAAACCAAGTATTATAACCAATGTTCAAAGGACTAGAATTGGGAAACCAAAAAGGAAGGATGCAATCAACAGATCCAAAAGTGGAACCACTCAAGAAAGAATCCAAGCCCGTGTTACAATCTCAACGTTTCTATAGGCAAAGTATTGGATGATGAAAAGATGCTTGAAAAATATAAGGAGTCACTGTGCAATAAGAAGTACTTCACACACTACCATTTCAGGATGCAGCATATTAGCAAAAGCCGACGGTGTTGAAGGAAGAAGGTCAAACTGCGCCGAAGGCACTAGCAGAAAACAAGGCTCCGTGATTTGACCGAATATCCTTTGACACATTCAATGGAAGCAATCGGTCATCTAAGTCAGGAAATCTAGAAAATAGCTATCTGGCCAACTGATTTGAAGAGATCCATAGTTGTGCCCTTTGTAAAGAAAGGTGACCCAAGAGATGGCTCAAGCTATAGAATGGCAGAATTGATGTGGCACACAACTAAAATGTTGCTCAAAATCACCCAACAACCGTCTCAGCCGTGCATGGAGAGAGAGCTGCCAAACAGGCCAGCTTCATAGCTTTGCCTATGTCGGATAGATCTTCACTCAGAGAAGAGGATACCAGAAAGACCTTTGCTTGTGTTTCATTGACTATGCAAAGATATTCGACTATATTGACCAAAATAAATTGTGAATAACTTTGAGGAGAATGGGGATTTTGGAACATTTCGTTGTACATTCATGAAGAGACGGTTGTTTAAACAGAACAACGGAATATTGCATGTCTCAAATCATGAAGTGTATTCATCAGGGTTGAATCCTCTTACCATGCTTGTTTAAGGGCTGAGAAGCTGAATAATATGAGGAAGAGTGCAACAGCATGATTGGAGAAAGGTTTACTAACCACCTGAAGTACTCAGGTGACACAACTTTGCAAAATCTCACTGCCTTCTAGACAATGCTGCCCCCTTGTGCTTTTCGGAGACTGTAACTGTTTAAGAGACTACAAAGTCCAGTCTTTGGCCACATGTCTTATTAAACTAGGGACCGTACTGATTTCAACACATCATGTAGTTACTAAACCCCCAGGACTCCAAAATTGAGGAGAAACTGAAGCACTTGCTGATGAAGATCAAGAATTGCAGCCTCCAGTATGAATTACCACTCCATATAAATAATACCAAAATCTTCACTAATGCACCATTAAATAACATCATGATAACTGGAGAAAAGGCTGAAGTTATCAAGGATTTAGAATCACCTGGATCTACAATCAATGTTCGTGGAAGCAGAAATCAGGAGATCAAAAGACGTATTGCATTAGGTAAATTTGCTGCAGGTGACGTCTTTAAAAGTAGTGAGCATCTTGGATGTTACCTTGAGGACTAAAGTGCACTGAACCCAACCATGGCATCTTCCGTTGCCTCATTTGTTTGTGAAGTGGAACACTGATGAAGAAAGACCATAGAAAAATAGATTCTTTTGGATTGTGGTGCGGGGGAGACGATGGAAAGAGCCATGGCTATAAAAGGATAAAGGGATGTGTATTGTAAGAAGTAAGCCAGAGTGCTCCTTGGACACAAGAGTGGGAGGTCTGTGTCTCACATGCTTTGAATATACTGTCGTGAGAAACCAGTCTTCATAGAAGCACATCAGGTTGAGTAAAATCAAGCATGACAAAAAAGAGGAAGGCCTTCACTGATATGAATTAGCACAATGGGCTTGGATGTGGGAAAAATTGAGTGCTTCCTTCTGTTGTGTACAGACTCACTATAGTTTAGAGCTGGCTCTGTGGCATAGCAACAACAGAGAAGGTCATGGAATAGAGATCTCCTCTCAGGAGTCTCCATATCAATCAGAAGACCCTGACTTTCAAGACCATTATCCAAATGTATGGGGCAAATGTGTGTTATCCTATGTCACCCCATGTGGCAGGTACATAATCTCCTGAGGAGGGGGTGGGTTCTAGTCTGTCAATCAGGTCCCAGATTCATGACCTCATTTGGAGGCATGACAGTGATAGATAGCTCACTGGAGACCAGTGAGCTGATTTCTATGCCTGATTTCTATTCCTGATGACAAGCGCATGAAGTTATGCTGAAAGAGCCAGAGTCCTGAAGCTGGAGGAGCCATGTGGAGACCCATGCCAGTGCTGAGGTGCTGCCACCAACACTGGATCCACAAGACTGGATCATCCACCGGCCTGCGATCTTCTTACACTCAGCATCTTTGCATGACTGTGTGGATCTAAAGAGGAATTTATGGTCTAGTGTCAACAAATGGGGTAATATTAGACTTATGGACTTGATCTAGCCTGGGATGTTTTCTTAATGTACAAGTGCTCTTTGACATAGAGTTCTCTCTTACATACTCATGAGTGTCTCTGGACTTGTTTCTAGAGTCAACCTGGCCTAACACACTCAATTTTTCATTTTGTCATCACATCCCTTGGACTGTAAGCTGTGCTGAAACCTGTTAACTTTTGGTGACCTTACTAATATGTGAAATGCCCGTGACCTAGCTTTCAGCATCACAGCAACACAAAAGGCACCACAGTGCAACAAACTAAGAAGAGAGAATGTACAAGGAATTCGTGGTCCAGTTCCTTAGAAGAAATCACTGAAATCCTCATGCATACCTATCATGGAAATATTGTCAATGCTGAGGGCCTAGTGACTAGAAGAGGAATCGTGTCAGCCATAGTGCCAGGAGAAAGGCCCAGTGGGTCTCAAGGCACTAAATATGTGACCAAGTGGCTGCTTTTCAAAATGAGTGTTTTCATATAGCTGAGGTGAAGAGTGGAGTGCCAGTGGAGCCTTAGGGATCTTCCTTTGCTAATGGGCCGACTCAATGTGAGAGTTGGTTTCCTTGTGTCACCTAGGTGAGTGGGAACATGTGGCCGGGATTTGGTCAAGTTGCAGCTTGATTTGAAGCCAACCACAATAAATAAGACAGCTGGCGTCCCATTTTTCCTGCTCCCTGGTAATGGGATCAGCATGCTGCTGCCTTCGCTGATTCTCCGTCTCCACCTGTGTGTGACACTACCCGTGGTCCAAGCCAACGTGTGGATCACGTCACTGAATCTTGAGGCTTCTTCAAGAGCTACTGAGCAACACTGCTGGTGCACACATAGCTCAAGCTTGAGCCTGGTGGAGCCTGTCGCAGTACATTGCTTGAGTTCCAGATCCCACCAGGGCCTGCTTGGCTAAGTTCACCAGCTACCACCCTGCTCTCTGCTGCTTTGGAGCAGATGCTGCCTGCCTTGCCTGAAGAAAGACTCCACTGTCTGCTCCTTTGACATTAGACCCAGGAGCCCACATGAGTTGAAAGACTTCCAGTATATCAATTCTTCCATGAAAGTGAGTTGAACGGAGCCGTCTGTACTGCTGTGTGGACTAACTGACTGTTTGTTATACCCCTTCTTGCTGAATCAAGCTATGGATGTAATCCTAAGTTTCCTGGTTGTGTTTCTCTAGAGAACCCTGCCTAACGACGTCAAGATGACATAAAGTCACTGCAGTTTATTAGAATTGTTAAAATTAGAATATAAGATGGGTGCAATTAGGAAAATTAAAAGTCATTAAAAGTGAATTATAATGCATCACGATTACAATTGGTCAAAGATGCAATCTATTTGTATTGCAATGGCATCGCATTTAAAGCACTGTTGAGAAAAGGAAATTATACGATTAAAAGCCAATACACGAGTTGTTAAGTTGGAAAGATTAAACTCCTAACTGATTCGACACTATTCCTCAAAGGGAAAGCCTGAAAGTTTCTACTTGTGTGAACATGTGCAGCATTAAGTCAGCATTCGATTGATGGCAGTAGAACGGATGCCCCAGGAAGACGACTGATAATGTGCTCTAAAGTAAGCTGAGCATACTGTCTCTAAGTTGAACCAGACATGCATGAACCATATAGACATGAATTTATGTTGGGACTGTGTGGGGTGCAGAAAGATTTCTCCCAAGTTGTCTCCCCCAAATGTATGCCAAGCCTAGTTGTTTGCCACACATGGTAAGTAACTGTACAGTAAGAGGTCAATGAAAGCAGGTCAGAGGGCACACTCCTAAGGGTTATTGACCATCTAATGCAATCAGACTGTTCAGTCTGCCCCACCCTAAGGAGAGACCGCTCCCTTCTGATAAGAATAGTAGATTGTTTCCCTGAAAGAGAGCCCAGGTCACCCACTCAAAGGTGACAAAGGTTAGGAGGCTACAGTGATCTCAACACTATATTCTAACTCAATCCTTTGTTTCTCAGAATCCTTTATAAAACTTCCTGGCTACACCCTTCTCTTTAAGATGGTTTTAGAGGCTGGGCAATACCACAGGTCAGGCATCAAGCTTAAGTTTTTTACTGACTTGTATCATTGTAGAAGGCATTGAAATCAAGATGGGGGGATCTGGTCAGACATTGTTTTAAGGCCCCAAAATCGAGATCAGCAAGAATGTGGCAGGACATTTTGTAACTGGTAACCACCATTCCACCAAGAACCCCCTCGGCTTCTATATAAAGAAAGTGTTTACTATCTACGTTATGAAGGGTTTTTTGCCTAATGGGAGGTTGCTCCTCCCAGGTAACTCACCAACATAAATGTGATTGCCTTCTCCAAAAATTACACACCAGTCTTCTGCCATCGAGACTTGAATGACCCTTTTGTACATGATATATAATAGTTGCAATAACTGAACTTTATTTTATGCAGTTAGACATTATCCTATCACAGACATCATTGTACCTCAAGAGAGATTTTGACATGTCTTTTTTATAATGAGTACAGGACCATTCTTTTTGATTGAGTCATTCCTTTCATAGTAAACAGTGTAATTTTATGTTTCAAATTGCCAATACTCAGCCATCTTAACTCACCAGCTGCTTACAAGACCCATCATGGCACGTTACATTCCATTTTTAATGACTTTCAGGTTTACTAGATTCATGTCTGTACATTCCAAGTTTCATTTTTTAACTGATGTCTGTGTTCATTTCTTTTCATTTTGAGTCAGGTCCCACCAGAAAATGAAGGTTCTGATGTTTCTCCCACAGTTTTTACTTTATCTGAGTCATGGTGGTCGGCTCTACTCTGAGAAGGCAGCCAGCTACTCCTCAGTCATTTTTTGAGCCTTTAAAGCTGAGGAACTCATAGTCTGCCATTATCTGTGTCAATGTTTGCCCTCCATTCGTGAGGTTTTCAATAAATGACAATATTTTGATTCAATCTGTCAGATTTTCCCTGGTTAATTCCTCGGAAGTAGACGCTATACTGGCGTTCTGTTCTTAGTCTGGAAGTTCTGCTGAAACTTGTTCACTTTGGGTGCCCCTTCTGCCTTTGAAATACCAGTGACAGAGGCTTCCGCATCCCAGCCACACTCCGTTCACCATAGGATAACAAACTGACAGGCAAGTGATGAATATCATACAGGAGAAAACGATGGTCGTGTAAAATACAGGAAAGAGTGTAAAGGCCAAAATGGTATCAAAAGAGTACTGAGACTTGCTTCTGAATGTAAAGTAGCTAAAATCAGTGGAATGAACGTTGAAATAATAAAAGAACTAAACAGAACATTTCAGAGGCAACTCAAAAATAGAGTGTTTTTAGGATATGTGCAGACACGTGGAGTTAGAAAACAAAAAAACATGCTGGTATACCTGTTTCCCCACAAGATTGACTCCAGGGGATGGAAAAGAAAATGCTTAATCTGTTCTTGTAATTTTGGATGGCATGTTCTCAACTTCTAGTTTCTAGTAGCAGAAGTGTAGCAGATGTTTTCTCTCCTCCACTCTCTCAATGAGGAATGTGAGAGATTTAGCAGGGTCTGCTCCCTGGAGGTACCCCTCTATGAGCACCCTGACAAATTATGTTTCTCCCCCAACCTTGAATCTTCCACAGTTTGTCCTTTCTCCTGAGCTGTCAGATCTCCAGCTCCTCTGCTGAGTCCACAGAGAACCTACCCATGTTCTCAGAGCCTGTATTCCAGGACTTCTCCCATAATGCAACATCAGTTTTCATATCCTTGGGTGAACCTCATGGGAAAGCAGGATATCAAGTCCATCCAGGGAAGAGTCCAAGTGACCTGTGAGTCTGGTCAGCCTCTACAAGAAGCCCCAAGGGGAGGCCTGGGAAGGACCAGATCCCTACTTTTTCCTGCAGTGCCTCTAACTGTGCCTCACGGAGGGCCACCTTGAAGAACTGTGTGGGAAGACACTTCAGAGCAGCGATGCTTCAGGTTCTGGAGTGCAAGGTTCAAGAGCTTGGTGGGTTCCTTCCGTTCCTGCTGATGAATCCCAGTCCTGTGATGTATTCTGATGTGTGCTGCCAGAGAGGATTTGCAGAGACCTTTTTTGTCACACCCCTCTCTACGAAGCAGTTGGAGAGGCTGGCCACCAGCAGTCCCTCGGCGGGACATCAAGCTGGAGGCTGTTTCTGATTCACGTAAGTGTAGAGGTCGTTAAAATCCGGATGGGCAGGTCAGATGGACTATTGCTTTAAGGCCAACAAACAACAAGATTGAGCAGAAATTCGGCAAGCATGTTTGCTTACTCACATCCTTGCTCACCTTACTGCTGTCATTGATAGCTGCTGCTGATTCTTTTCTGACTCACAGCCATGCTATTCACAACAGACCAGTCACTAGCAGATCTAGCAGCTGTCACCCTGTTCACAATTGTCGCTAGGTTCCAGCCCGCCCTGGGGCACACTGTCAGTCCACCTTGATGAGGGCCTTAGTCTTGTTGGTTGACTCTACTGAACCTGGGCTCCCTGTAACACGTCTGAAGGGCACAACACGAATTGTCGCCTTCCTGGCTTCTAGGGAGCGTTCTCGCTGTACTTCTCACAAGACACATCTGCCTGCTCCTCTGACCTTCAAAGTAGTTTTAATACCCTTTCCTAACAGCTAAAGTCACATGCATCACTTCTTCTGAGTTTACGCATTCATTTCGGCTAGGTTTTCAAATGTACTAGAGGACAAGTCTTCATTGTTGCTGCTGCAAAGCGCCATCGAGCTGCTGCAGAAATCCCTTTTATTTATGTCAGCTGTGATGCGTCACGGACCATTTCATTTCAGCTTTGCGCTCGCGGCGTCCTCTCTTTTGCCTTTGTTAGACTTGCCAACGATTGGTTGAGGTTGTTAATACTGTCCTTGAACCACCTCGTTTTCCTTTTGATTTTTCCGATCATCTTCCTGTTTTCTGCTTCTTTTATTTCTGCTCTAATCTTCATCCTTTCTTATATTCTGTTCATCATTGTGCTTCTCTTTTCCCAACTTTTGAACACATTTGGTTAAGGTGTTTCCTTTTGTTCTTTCTTTTTATTGCTATAAAATGCTCTCATACCACTCTCTGTGCTGTGCCCCAAAGGTTTTGCTATTTTTTCTGTTGCTGTTTTCATTCTCACGATTACCTTTGTTTTGTTTTGGTTTGGTTTTGCTGCATTGTAATTGATCTATTTTCCAGTAGTTGTTAAGTAATTGTTGGTGCTTGTGTTAGGGTTTTTCATGTTGGTTCTGACTAAAGGCGACTCTGTACAACATAACGAAACACTGCTCAGCCCTTAGTCATATTCTTCGCCTTAGAGTTCACTTTTGAAGCCACAGTTTGAAGCCGTCTTGTTGAGGATCTTTTTTCGTCCCTTGACGTTACCATGTAGGATATCCTTTCCCCGGGACTGGTCTCTCCTGACAACATATCCAAAGCAGTCGAGAAAACTCCACTCATCGTTGCTTCTAAGGAGCATTCTAGCTGTGCTTCTTCAGA
Organism: Nesogale talazaci; assembly: GCA_004026705.1. Classification (NCBI taxonomy): domain Eukaryota; kingdom Metazoa; phylum Chordata; class Mammalia; order Afrosoricida; family Tenrecidae; genus Nesogale; species Nesogale talazaci. The sequence goes on from PVJH01006927.1 coordinate 42,907, forward strand.
GACAGATTTGGTTATTTTTCGGGAACTCTGCAGTATTTTAAATAGTCTCTGTCAACATCATAATTCAAATAGATCAATTCTTCTTTGATCTTTCTTATTGATATGTATATAAGGGGGTTGAAAATACTCTGGCTTGGTTCACAGTCACCCTAGTTCTTAAAGGAACATCCTTGCTCTTAAACACCTTAAAGAGTGCTTAGGCAGTAGCTTTCTCTAACTTGAGGCTTTGGGCTGCTGCCACCGGTGAGTGACAAGTTTAAGAATGGATCTGATGATTGATCACTAGTGACCAAAGACTTCATTAATGTAAATAACTCAGAAAACTGCTGAAGCACTGTTTGCACTCACTTGTCAAACCCAGAAGAGTCTGGGAGAAAACTCCATGACTAACCAACTCCATGAGATCCAGATTTGTGCCCATTCCAAAGACAGTTTACAGAGCAGAGTATGGAAATTATTAAATAGTATCAATGTCAGTTGAAAATTGCATTGTGTTGAAATTAATTAAAAACTGACTGTAACTGCATGTTGCTGGGGAACTACCAGAAATTCAAGGCAGATTAAGAAAAGGACTTGGCATCAGGGATACCATTGCTGACATCAGATGGACGCTGGCTGAAATTAAAGGTCGATGTTGATGTGTGTTATGATGCAAAGACAGTCAGCTGGTGGGTCAAAGAAAGTTATAAGCAGCATTGAGAAGAATGGGAATTCCAGGATACTTCTCTGGCACCAGGGGGTAGCTCTAAATATCACCAGGCCGCTGTTGAACAACAAGGAAGTCGTCTTGCATAAGGAAAGGTGTGATTCAGGGTTGTATTCTTTTACATACTTTTTCAATCTGTGTGCTGAGAAAAGCACCCTATTGACAACCTGCCATAGACAGAGTGCACAGCCCTGCTTGGTTAAAGCCAGGAGTACTTGAGGACCTTGTTGATGAAACTCAATGACTTTAGCCTTCAGCATTACAACTCAATGAACATGGAAACCCTTACAACAAGACCAATGGGCAACTTCAGGAAAAAAAAAAGAGATATGTTTGAAGCTCTTAAAGATTTTATTTTGCTTGGATGAACAATCAATGCTGAAGGAAACTGCAGTCAAGAAATCAAGAACATATTGCATTGAATGTAAGACTCCTGAGAGTTTGAAAGCAGTAATATCGATTTAATGTCTAAACTGTGCTTGGTGCAAGCCTTGAAACCTTCAGACTCTTCCATGAGCAATGAGTGAAAAGGCTCACAGGAGATTCTATGCATTTGAATGCAAGGGTGGGCAAAGATGATTGGAATTACTGTGAACTCTCAGAACCACAAATCAATATGTCTTGGAGGAACTCAGCCAGAAAGCCCAGAGAGTAAAGCAAATAGTCATTTCAAGCACTTCGGACATGTAACCAGGAAAGACCTACCTCTAAAAAAAAGCAGGGTGAGTGAAAAGAGAAAGACTGTCTGCCAATAAGATGAAATGGAACTGTTTGTGGAACAATGGCCGGAGGCAGAGCGACAATGGTGAGATTGACACAGGACCAGGTTCTGCAGAGTTTTGTTCTGTGTCACACAGGCAAGTTTTGAGTCACACCTGTCCCCACAGCACCTTACAACCACTATATTTACAACATGGTGAGTATGTAAGTAAAAATGTCTGCAAAGAATATGGCTTAATTCCTGTAAATCTTTTGCCTTGCAGATTGTGAATCAGTGCTGTTCAATCTGAACTGGCCAGCATGATGTCCATGAACCATGACACCTACGTAAGTCAGGAGAAGCCTCCAGCTTGGCATCTGAGCCATGGAGGTGAGACTTTGCAGGCCTCTTCCACTGCCATTTACCGAAGGGAGCTACGTGACCAGAAAGATACACGAAGATTTCTGAAGAGCTAAGGAACAACTCAGAACCTGGAGAGCTTTGACTGTCTCTGAGAACTGACATGACACAGCCATGCACAAAAAGTCAGAATTTTTTTGGAGCAGATTCATCAGCTTGAACATTAGGAACTGAGCCAGCCTCAGAGACCCTGCAATCCAGAGCCTGCTGCAGGATGAAGCCTCAGCCATCGCTGCTCTGAGGTGCCTGCCCACAGACCTCTTTCCACCCCGGTTCAAGACAGCCATCACTGGAGGACACTTCAAGACAGTGACAGCAGTGGAAAGGGCCTGGTTTTATCCCGCTCTTGCTCTGGGGCCTCTATTGAAGGCAGGGCAGCCTCACCAGCTATCTTAAGAGCTGCACTGGATGGGCTTGAGGGCCTGCTTGTTCAGAGGATTTGTCCCAGGAGATGGAAACTTAATGGTGCTGGATTTACAGGAGAAAATAGATACCAGCTCCTGGAATATAGGATCAGAACCATTGGGTAGAAGTCAGTGGATGCCCAACATATGCAAAAGAGGCAAAATATGGAAGATTCCAGATTGAGTGAGGAGTAACCAACTGGCCCTGTACAGGTGTCCACAGACTTGTGCATCAAGAAAGCTGCCCCTTGAATCTGAACAAGAGCAAAAGAAGAGGGAAGGAGAGAGTGGAACACAGACCAGGCCACCAAGCCCTGAGGACAACATTCTGCCTCTGAGCAGCTGAGGCACAGAGGGCTCAGAGGGCACAGAGAACCGGCTGCATAATGAGACAGGACATGTCCCGCAATGACACATAGTGCTAAGGGGAACAGCCCTGAGGACAAGGTGTGGGAGATGTACCCAGTCTGACCCCTCCACACCGGGATCAGCACGAAGGGTGACAAAACTATGAAGTCCCTGAGGGATGCCAAAGGTGGACTTCAGGGCCAGGGCATGGCACCCCAGCAGACTCGACGGAAAACCCTCACGAAGGTCAATGGACAGAGCTGGAACTGCTTGAGGGCTTTTCAGTTGTTGTTATTGTTGTTGTCGGTTTTTCTTTTATTCTTTATTTTGCTTTGTTTTGTTGTATTTGCTGTCGTTGGTTTTATTTGTCCTCTTTTTGTTGTTGTTATGCTTTGTCCTTCTTTGTTTTAGCTTGCGTTATTGTCTACGCATCTCTATCTGGACAAGATAGGTGGGATGCACCATCCTGAGGTGAGAACAACGGGACTGATGGTTCTGGGGGCCCATGTGAGAGGGGGGCGGGAAAGAGGGAACTCTCAACAAACCCAGGAACAAGGGAAGAATAAATGATCTAAAATGGATGGAGAGGAGGGTATACAATGCTTGGGCAATGTAGCTCAGAGGAACAACCAAAACCGGGAAGAAGGCTGAACATGACAGGGGGACGGGAGGAAAGTAAAAGAAAATAGAGGAAAGAATTGAGAGGCATTTTACTGGTATAGAGGCCTAAACACAGGCATGTATATATGTAAATGCCTGGGGAGTAGAGCAATATATAATGTACATATATTATTTATAAAGTATTAGGGTAGCAGATGGACATTGGGCCTCCACTCAAGAACGCCCTCAACAAAAGCACAATTCATTCTACTAACATGATACCTTGTCGTGTTCGCATTCCATGACCCAACTGATGAAGACAAAAATGGGTGCATAAGCAAATGTGGTGAAGAAAGCTGTTGGTGCTGGCTATTGAAAGATATAGCATCTGGAGTATTACAGACTTGAAAATAAATAAGCAGCGATCTAGCTGAGAAGCAGCAAATCCCACAAGAAGAAACACACCGGCCTGCATGATCATGGGGTGTAGATGGGATCAGGGGATCAGACATCAAAGACCCAAAACAAAACAAACAAAATGCATATCAATGGGAATAAGAGGGAGAGCACAGTAGAAACCCAAAGCCCATCAGTAGTCAATTGAAGCCACCTGTCAGGCCACAAGGAAGAGAAGAGTCATTCAGGGTGCAGTATAACACAGATGACACACACAACCCTCCTCCCCACCCCATCCCCATACCCTGGCCCCAACTCTATCTTACCATTCTGACTATACCAGAACATGTATACTGGTACAGATAAGAGCTTGAAACACAGGGAATCCAGAACAGATAAACCCCTCGGGACCAATAAGGGAAGCAGCAATACTAGGAGGGTGAGAGCAGGTGGGGAATAAGGGGGAACTGATCACCATGATCAATGTATGGCCCCCATCCCTGTAGCATGATAGCAGAAACATGGGTGAAATGAGACAGTGGTTGGTGTAAAACATGAAGGGGAAAAACAAGAAGAATTTATAAATTATCAAGAGGACATAAATTAGAAGGGTGGGGAAGGAGAGGGTAAAATGAGGAACTGATGCTAGGAGTTCAAGTAGAAAGAAAATATTTTGAAAAGGATGATGACAACACATCTAAAGGTGGGTTTCACAAAATGGATATAGTATGGATTGTGATAAGAGCTGTAAGATCCCCCAATAAAATAGAAATTAAATTTAAAAAGCTGCTTCTGACAGATCTCTCAAATTCCTCATGGAGAGGATCCAGCAGAGAAAAGGCTTGTTGTACCTCTCCTGTAAGAATCTATTATTTGTGAGCTTACAATCCCAAATTTCACTTACTGAAATATCCTGCAGGCAGGGAAACTAGATTTTGGTCCGTTCTTGGCCATGTTTGCACCTGGGATCTGTTCATCTGAGCCAGGGTAGCTCCTTATTTGGGTAGGGTGTTTAATCCAAGGAGACTTGTTCTCTCTGGAATCGCCATGCATTTCTTGAATTCCCAGGAAGATCAGGATATGGAGACCCTACTGGTCCAGTTCACCTCTCAGCTCTCTGTTCACTTCCTAAAAGATCATTTGCAGCAGGAGCTCAGATGCCTGAGGAGCCCCTTGGAAGCTGACTGCTCGATTTCAGACTGATTTGACACAGCTCTCTGTGTGTCCTAAAACCAGCAACTAAATTCCCGACATTGGAATGCTGTTGTCCTGACCCACTTAAATGCTGAGTTACTTCAAGTTCTGCTAAAGAGAGCTTCGGCCACACTCCACATCTTTGACTGGAGTGGGTGTGGGATCACAGATTTCCAGCTCACTTTTATCCTGCCTTCTGCGGGGCACTGTTCCCAACTCCAATTCTTCAGGTTCTCTGGAAGTCTAGTGTCCGTGGCTGTCTTGAAGACATTATGGCATGCAATTTCCCCCTGTGCAATTTCGCCTACCTGGAGCGTCTTACCCCTCTGGAATGTTGGGTGGTGAACACAGGTACTCTCCACCAGGGCACTCCTGGATGACACATGGACAAGCTACGTCTGACACTGCTGGATAGAGAGAGGTGTTCCAAAGGCATGAGAAGTGTCATCCTTCCAGTACAGCGTATGACTCCATTGTCCTCCGTTTTTAGATCTGATATGATGGATGAGGCGCCGTGTTGTGATGTTAAAGCCTAACATCTGTCTGTGGTCAATGGCTCCTTTGTGAATTCATACTTCTAGCTCCTTCAAATGTGACCCAATCTATTTCTGATTTTTCTAGCCATTGGCTTCTGGGATTCTGTTATTGCAGCACTGGATAACTAACAGCCCTTTCCTCACTGTGACACCGACAGGTTATTTAATAATCCATTGTCTCTGTTGCATCATCTGAGAAGTGTCTACATTGTTATCACCATTCAGTAGTTTGGAGAATTAAATGGAGTGAGTGAGTGAATTGATCTTTACCGAGGATATGACTATGCTACTACATGGAAGGGAAAAGAAAATTCCAGATTGAATGAAACTTTTTCTTACAAAGTATCTGTTTGTGGAGTCCATTTTGTTGATCATATTAGAGCACCCCCTCTGAGCTGTGTCCCTAATTTACTGTGTCCAATTGAGTGGTTTAGTAGAGGAGACAATTGGTGAACAAGTCTGACAACCTAATTTATTCCGCTTTTGAAGCTCTGGCCTCCAGGTGAGGAGTGGTCAGTATCTCAGGTGATAAATTCAAATCAGCCCAGAGGCTGCAGGTAGGGATGTCTAGCAATCTGCTTCCCAACGTGAAGCCTTGGTGGTCTAGGGGCTCCATGCTGGTCTGCAAGCTGCAAGGTCAGCAGTCGGGAACCACCGAACATCAGCTGTTCCTGGGATAAAGATGGGACTTTCCACTCCCATAAAGGTCACAGTCTGGAGCTTCCCAGGGCCAGTTCTACCCTGTCCTACAGGGTCAGCGTGAGTTGCCATGGAGTCGATGGAAATCCGTTTCTTTTTGGTTAATTTTTGGAAATAACCAAACACAAACAAAGAAAGGCAATGGCTGCTGAAAAGGTTAGGAAGCAGATATCTGCTCCAGCAGATTCTCATCATGCGCTGGAGTCATGTGGATAGTGATAAGTTAATGTTATTGTATTATTAGAAGACAGGGCAGTAAGATGTCGGGGGCGGGGGGATGCTGTATCTGTTAGTTTCCTCGATGTGTCCTTTCAGAGGACTCTTGTGAGAATAAAGTAAGAAAGAATAATGAAATCCCATTTAAACTAGGATGTGGCATATGTCAGCCATCCACTTTCCTTTTTCTAAATCTGTAAGGAAAAAATCTCTAGTCCCAGGTATTTTGTAAACATAATTTTATTGGGGGCTCATACAACTTTTATCACACATACATCCCTTTTGTCAGACACATTTGTCCATTTGTTGCCATCATCATTCTCAAAACAATTGCTTTCTACTTGAGTACTGGGTATCTGCTCGTCACGCCCCCCCCCCCCCATGAATCCTTGATAATTTAGAAATTATTATTTTTTCATGTCATTTAAACTGTCCGACATCTTCCTTCACCCACTTTGCTGTCTGCCCTCCAGGGAGAGGGTTATATGTAGATCTTTGTCATCTGTTCCCCCTTTCTACCCCACTTTACCTTCATCCTCCAGGTATCGCCATTCTCACAACGGGTGCTGAGGGGTTCATCTCTGCTGACTTCTCTCTGTTTCCCGTTCTGATCTGTAACCAGTGTACATCTTCTGGTCTACTTGGATTTATAAGCTATGATAGGGATCATGATAGTGGGGGTGAAGAAAGCATTTAAGAACTAGAGGAAAGGTGTACGTTTCATTGTTGCTACACTGCACCATGACTGACTCCTCTCCCCTTGACCCTTCTATAAGAGGATGTCCAGTTGTCTACAGATGGGCTTTGGGTCCCCACTTCACACTCCCCTTCATTCACATCGACATGATTGTATGTTCCTCGATGCCCGATACCTGATATCATCAACACCTTGTGATCACACAGGCTGGTGTGCTTCTTCGAGGGCTTTGTTTCTTCTCAGACAGATCACCACTTGTTTATTTTCAAGTCTTTAAGACCTCAGCTGCTATATCTTTTGAGAGTTGGGTACTATCAGCTTTCTTCAACACATTTACTTATGCACCAGCTTTGCCTTCAGTGATCATGTCAAGAAGATGAGCATCATGGAGCATCATTCATTTTAACAGAAAAAAAATGTTCTTGCATTGAGGGAATACTTGAGTGGAGGCCCAATATCCATCTACTACCTAAATACTCAACCTGTAAATATATACACATAGATTTATTTCCCCATCATCATATATAAACATATTTATCTATGTACAAGCCAGTATTTAGACCTCTATAAATGCCTTTTGCCTCCTATTCATTTCCTCTGTTTCCTTTTACTTTCCTCTTGCCCGACTAACATGCTCAGTGTGATAGGTAAGCCTGTTGAGCCAACTTGTCCAAAGAATATAGGTAGGTCTGTTGTGACAGCATGGCCAATGAACACACGTAAGATCAATTGAAGGGCAGAGATAGAAGCGGCTTGGCGAACCCTGCCCTTGCCCTCAGATCTTCGGACAGTCAGCTGCCTTGTTCATCCTGTGTCTTGATCATTAAGAGACACTACCGTGGGACACCTAATCAGTGGACTGTGTTGCTGTCCACTGACTAGCAATTGATCTCATTGATTTCTCCACCAGATGGTTTATCCCACCTATTTTATCCAGATAGACCTGCAGAGAAAATAATATGCAGACGAACAAGACAGAGCAACACAAAGGAACAAAAGAAAACAAGACAACAACAAACCAATAACAGAAAAAGAACATCTTGTAAATAGTTCAAATAGTTCTCTTTGTTGATCGTTAGGAGTATTTTCCAGCCATGTGTGATTGAGGGGGTGCCACACGGCGGCCCCAAAGTCCATTTTTGGTATTCCCTCGGCACTTCCTTGCTCTGCTCCCCTTGTTAATCTGTTGCACTCCCTTAGTGTTTTGCCTTGTTGTTTGGGGGTCAGATCAGGTGCAATGCACACACTTTTTCTCCAGTGTTGTCCCCTATAGGAGTATGTCCCAAGTATTTTTAGTGAATATGAAGCTTCAATGCGGCATTAGTTGATAAATTGTTTGAATCAAGATATTGCTATTGTTTTCAGAAGCCCTTTAGCAGATTCCCACCCAAGCAATCACAGGCACATTGGAAAGAAACACGGCTTGGTTCATGGTCTTCCTCAGACAATTGTTACTTCTGAGCCCATTGTTGCAGCCGCTGTGTTGCAGTCATTTTCAGACAGTGTGCAATGAAAGAATACTGAGTAGCAAACTCTCAAACACAGAAACCTACCTGTTGTTACTAAAGTGATACATGTTAAATAATCACTCACATGCATCCTGAACTTGATATGTCCCAAGCCCTCGTCTAAGTGTTCTATCTTCATGAACGCATGCAAAGTCCCAGGAGGATGAAAAATTGGCTCCTTTATGCTTCAAAACTCAATGCTCTCCAATTGTTTCCCAATTCATCGCAATACTATAGGACAGGGCAAACTGTTCCTGTGGATTTGAGACTGTAACTCTCTAGGGGAATAGAAAGTGGGTCTCTCTCTTGAAGCGTGGATGGTGGTTTTGAACCGCTGACTTTGCAGAGGACAGCCCACCATGTAGCCCCTAGCCACCAGAACTCCTTCCCTCCCCCCACTCAGTTTCCCCTATATATTTCTTAATGCCAAATCTATTGCTTCATGTACTCGCTCTTCCTCAAACTTCCTTTCCTTTCTTCTCTCCTTCTTCCTCTCACTTTCTCTCTCCGTCATCTTCCTTCCTTCAGTTACAGAAGCTAGAAGAAAATCCTTATTTGAATCTTCCCCTTGGCATCTGTGGGACCTTTACTATTTTCTTAACTACTTGAACTTCAATGTCTCTACCACAAAAAATGAGAGTCGTGGTTATGTGAAGCAATTGTGGAGGATTACAATGGGATTATGTACTTTTACTTGAATTGTCATGCTGCAGGAGAATACGGAAATTACCATAAACTGCCAAAAGGACAAATGAGTCTGTCTTGGAAGAAGCATGGCCAGATTAATCCTAAGAGGCAAGGATGGAAAGACTCCATCTTACATACTTTGTACACATGGTCAGAAAACATCAGTCCCTGGAGAAGGACGTGGCATTTGGTAAAGTGGAGAGGCAGCCCCCGGGCAGAAGTCCCTCAATGAGATGGATTGACCCAGTGGTTTCAAAAATGGATGTATGCACAGAAAGTGTTATGAGGATGGTGCGGGACTGGGCAGTGATTGCTTCTGTTGTAAATAGAGTCTCTGTGAGTAGAACCAACTTGAAGGCCCTTCACAACAGCAGTAGCAAAGTGATTACTGGAAACGCGTCTCTATGTGAATGAAATTTGTGATACTAGTGATATTATGATGATGCTGTTTTTCACATCTGCTCTTCCAGGTGTTCCTGGGTCAGTCTGGCTAGCATTCAACTCTTTGTGATGGTAAGTTTTGAACAGAACTGCTCTCAAGTGTAAGTTGTTCTGAACAAAAATGCATATATCAATATACTATCCTCCTAGTGGAAACTCATTACTTAAATGAAGTTGGAGAACGCAAGGAGTGGGTTGCTTTCAGCTCATGATCACCTTGCAGAGGAGGATTTCACGTTGTAGGTTTTCAGTCACATCAGTTGGATCCTCGATGAATGGTGTAGCAAAGAGATCCTTACCTCTTTTAGTGCCAGGCATGACTCGTGTTGACAGCAGCTCCTCTCCTGGGTAAAACGCTGCAGTTATCCAGGGACATAATGGCCAGGGGGAAATATTTGTTGTGTCGTCTCCTCACAAACATGAGAGAAAATTTAGAAATACACAGAATCCTTCCGTTATTTAATGATTTAGTGCTAAGTCAATCATCAAATTGTTGCTGACGTTAGATAATTCAGTGATACAAATGAATACTCTGAAACGATGTCTTTTTATATGGTTCTAACAACCCTGCAGTAATCATAATGCATGCCTTCCCAAACACTCCCTGGACTAAAGGCCTCAGGTTTCATAGAAATCAGGTCATTAACAGCATAGTTCCTCTGAGTAACATTCAGTCAAAAAATGTGTGGCATCAGGTAAATCTGATGCACAGATCTCTTTAGATTATTGAAAAGCAAGGGTGCTGCTCTGAGGATTAAGACATGCCTGACCCAAGACATGGTATTTGCTTCATGCCTGTAAAAGTTCAACACTGAATAAGGAAGACCGAAGAAGAAATCAATGCATTTTAACTGTAGTGCTGGAGAAGATTGAAAATACCATGGGCTATCAAAAAGACTTGCCAATCTCTCTTATAACACTTACGGCCACTTTACTCCTAAGAAGCAAGGGTAGTACTACTTCATTTTGCATATTTTGGACACGAGGTCAGAGGAAAGCAGTTCCTAAGAGGGACATCATGTTTAGTAAAGTAGAAGGACAACTGAACAGAGGAAGGCCCTCAATGTAATGGATTGACACAGCATCTACATCACTGGGCTCAAGCATAGGAACAAATGTGAGACTGGTTCCAGACTGAGCAGTGCTTTGTTCTGCTGGTTTTGTTGTGTGTTGGGTTTCTGCGGGTCGGAATAAACTAGATGGAACCTTAACGACAACTATCTCAGTGAGGTCTTCTGAAATCCACTTTTCATGATCTCAAATTCTGCTGAAAAACGTTGATTTTATCCAGATGCATTTTGTCTCCCACTTCATGGAGATTAGCATATATCGCTCTGTAATGACACCACAGAATTGCTTTTTTTCATTATTGCTAATGTACCACCACCCACGAGGCACACTGATTTGCTTTGAGTTCAACTGAAAGATGATCATTTGTCCATTTCTCTTTAAAAAAAATCAAAACATTACATTAATTTTAATTTTTTTATAGTTGTCCATTGGAAGGTGTTCCAGAATTTAAATTTTAGTAACTACCCAGAAGGTACCACCATACTGCAACCATTTCACCTTGATTTGAGTACATCTTGGATTTGGAACACATTGAACATGGATATCATGGACACGTGAGATCTTTGCTGTGAAGTGCAGGGGTGGTCACACTTTTTCAGCATGCAAGCTACTTATAAAATGATCAAGTCAAAATGATCTTCCAACTACAAAAATGCAAACATTTATTCATAAATGCATTGAGACTTCTTTATCTGTACAATGTATGTTTATGTACCTTGCATAACCGCATGAGTCCATATTGCACAACACAACACAATTAGCTATGTACATTTTTGTCATGACCTGAATTGAGTCTGATTATTTGCCCTGAATGGAATGAGCCAGGGATGCATAGTCTGGACAGTAGCCGCTGACAGCCAGCCTCAGGCACACTTCCACATGATCATCAGTCAAGGTGAAACATTGGACTTAATGATCTTTATGTGGGAAAAGACGGACTCACATAAATAAGTAGAGCCGAATAATGCAGTCAAGGAGGTAGCACATTTTCTCATGTTTGGGTACTTTTCCTCTGGGAGTAAGTTCCAGAACTGTTCATGAGCTCTGGACTTCATTTGAATGTCAGCTTGTAGTGTCAAAAGTCTCCCATTCTGTATGAAAGAAATAAGTTTTTATTTTCTTACTTGGTCCAACTGCCTCACTCATTTTAATACTCTTTCTTATATTTAAGAGAAAAAACCTAAAGTCTAAAAATTGACAGGTGACAATTTTGTTGCATTTAGCGCAGTTGTTTGCACAGACATTTGACACCTAAGATTGGTATCTGATTGGCTGCACTGTATATCAATTAATTGACAGTATTTATGACAGGCTAGCATCTATATTTTTGATGCCATGAGATCTACCCACCCTACATTTGTGATGGACTAGCAGATCATGGTCAATGTACTGAAAACCCCTGGTGTAGTGTAATTTCCTAATCTTCCTCTGAGAAGCCATTTCCAGAACTGTTGATTGTGGTCCCATGGATAAAGTTGGATTGGAGTTATAATTTGAGTGTTTTATGAACTGAGCGACTTTTCCTCAGACATTATATGACACAATATTCTCCTTCTGTTCATACCATTCTCGTTCTGAATCCCCCAGAAGAGGACAGACAGCCTGGTTTTATTTTGTAGTCTATTCTTCGTCTGGAAGCCCTGCTGAACCGTCTCACCTTAATGACCTGGCTGGCATTTGACATTGTAGTGACATAGTTTTCAGTCTCACAGCAGCTCTAGGGCACTGTCACAGTGACACCACAGGGAGTGGGTCTAGGAAAATAGTTGGTAGCTGGGAAGCATTCCCAATGTTGTATTTTGGTATTTTTTCCACTGCAATCTCCCAACTAAGGATTTGTTTAATATATTTCATGAATAGGTAAAAATGTTGAAACTGTAGACATTGTCTTGTGCAAAGCACAATTCACTCAGTGAACACATTTAAAGAACACAGAAAGTCTAAGAGGAGGATGGTGCTAATTATATAGATAGGGGAAATGAGACATAAAATTGTAAGGCTTTCCCATCACCAATTGTGGCAGTACTCATTATCTAGTGTTGCCATTAAAGAATTACCACAAATAGATGGCTTGAACTACCAGCCCTTTATTCATTCACAGTGGAGGAACTAGACGTACAAATTTACAGGTGGGTTTTTCAGCACATTCAGAGGACAGGGTTCCCGACACATCACTGCAAGTGTCAAACTTCATCAGTTGTCAAACATGAGAACAACTGAGTCACATCCAAAATCAAAATCATTGTCGGTGGTCATGGAGCTGGGGTACTGGCCTAACCCATGCAGTAAGAATCTCACCCTGTCCATATACACATCAAGGTCTTCCTCTTGGAGTGTGGGTGGGTCATCTGAATAACATTCCTCAGGGACTGGAAACTCCAAGAAGAGGAACTTGCACAGGGAAACCATGTCCCTCAGCAGTACCTCCAGGACAGCCATGGAGACTGGGCTTCCAGTGAATCTCAATTTCAGGAGTTGGGAGCATTGTCTCAGAGCAGGCAGGAGGGAGGTGATCTGGGAGTCTGTGAGCTGACAGCCATACATATCCAGGAAGAGAAGGGTGCCTGAAGTCCTCTCTAGCAAGATTTTCAGGAAGTCCATATTTAAGTCAGTCAGGATAACACGGCTCAAATTCAGGGATCTTAGGTGGTTGGTGCTAGGACACAAGGAGAGGCCTGACAAGTCCCAGTTGGAAATGGAGCAGTCAGTTATACAGAAGGCCTCCAAGGATGTCTGAAGATTCCTGAGCACCTTGCCCAGATGGCCTTTCAAGAAGCAGACAGCTTCCAGATAGAGTTTCTTGAGCTGGTGCAGTCCCAGGAACTGAGAGACGAATTGGACAAGCAGGTTCTCCTGATCCTGGGCCTCTGTCTTGGAATTCCTGAAACGTACAGATACTTCCAAGAGAAGGAGAGTTTTCAGATTCACCATCTGGCCCAAGTACAAAGCAAAGCTGGCCAGGGTGGACAGGTCCCAGGTACCCCTTACTATGAGCTCCTGGACAGTGTCCAGCCGCACCACCTTGAGGATCTTCTCAATCAATTCAAATTGGGGCAGCCTGGCCACAAAACTCAACCTGGCACAGCACAACTGCAGCAATCCTTTGCTCTGTTCGACTCTCTCGATGAGGAAGTTCAAGGACTCATCCATGCCAGAATGCTCAACTCTCAGTTCTATCAGCACCTGCAAGGGACCCGAGGGCTGCTCCTCAATCCTTGAGCCTTCAACTTTGTGCTTCTTCCTAGGGTGTGGGGTGCCTTCGTGTTCCTGTGAGGAGCACACACAGTCTCTGGCCCAGGCTCTAGACTCCAGAGCCTCGATGGTCATCTTAGTGTTTTTACGTAAATCCAAAACTTGGAGTTTGCATCTGCGGGAGCGAATCTTCTGGGTCAACAGGGCATCAAGGCCATCCAGTACAACCTGTAGGATGTACAGGTCAGGCTGCGTAGCAGCCATCAGAGTCCCCAACGGAAGACAGGGGAAGGGCCAGGTGGCCACTACCACCTTCAATGTCCGGCTGCACCTTCTAGCAATGGCTGCCTTGAACAGTGGTGGGAAGAGTTGTCTAGGCAACCACTCCAGAGAATCAATGGCAGAGGCCTCATTCTGTAGCAGACTCTGGATTGCAAGGTCCTGGAGCTGGAGTGAGTTTGAGCTGGTCATGCTGATGATGCCGTTCCAAAGGAATTCTGATGTGTGACCACAGAGGAGGTTCTGATGAGGTCCCAAGAGACAGCCAGACAGGTAGTCTCTAGGATTCCCAAATGAACTGATTTCTTCGTTGTTCAGGAATGTGTCAAGGCCTTTCTGGTCACACTCCTCACTGATTTACCTGGAGGTTTTGGAGGATAGCCTGAAGCAAGGCCCAGATGAGACTGCAGGCTTCTGATTAATGTGCAGGAGGAAATCTCCACGATCAGCAGCTCAAACAGCACCTTGTTGAAGCAGATGGACAGAGGTTGGGTCAGAAATACAAAACATAGCTGATTCAAGTTTCCAGAGCTGTTCGTGACTCAGCTGGAGGGAAAAGTGGAAGCAGGATTCACAGTGATCAAAAGAATCGACACTAGTTTTTTAAACTGTTGGGGTTTTTAGTGTGCTTCCCATTAGCTTGATTTAGACGGGCGTACTTTTAATCAAGTTCAACAGAAGCTGTCATTACTGGCATCTATACGTACAGTGTTGCAGTATTTATATGTGAAATATTTTGAATATATATCTCTTCTGTCCAAAAACTCGGTTTTGTGTGTTCATCTTAAAGATATATGAGCTACTGTTGTCAGAGGCAAATTTAAACTTCTCTTGCATGTGTATATATATGTCCAGTGTCAGCATGACAGGAGTGACAGATATTTTTATATTTTTAAAAACAAATTTATTGCATATAAAGTTTTAAAATTTCTTTTGTGCAGATCAATTTTTAAACTTGTACAGGTTGGGTATCTCTATAAATTCTGAGGAGTTTAGTGTTCAGCCAGGTTGGTGTGGCAGAGGAGTGAGGCAGAAACTCGGGGGTTAGGACGGGGTGGGGGGGAGAAGACACTGCAGAACAGGTCACTTTCCTGCTCTGCATGGAAAAAAATGTCATCAATTTATTGTTGTAGGGCCACCTCTATAAAATGTTACAGGTAGGTTTTATACAGACAGACCAAGACAAAAACAACTTCAATTTAGGGAGTGAGGGTGGGATGAAGGATAAGCACACTTGGCTTGTTTTATAGGAAAGGAACTGATTTTTATGAACTGCTTAGCCCAATAAATTGCTGAAATTTGAAAGACCCCTGGTCACCCTCATAATGGGGAGCAAAGTACCAGGCATAATGCCAAAAGAAGATAACGTGCACACAGCAGTGGGCGTCTGGCAGTGTTTCTCAAAAGTGATGATAAACTTTCACATTAAAGAAATTCCACGTATTTGCAGAATCAGGGCTGTTGAGTTTGAACTTTTGGCCAATTAAGATTCCAAATGATCAACATATGAACCACTCTTTTCCATCGACTGAATTTGCTACATAATCTATGAATTCTATGACAGAACACTGGTGTGAAAAAGCCCTGTGATATGCCTATGCATTGTTTTAGCTAATCGTAGAAATATGTAAAAATATTGTATATTGACCTGTAGGTACTTTCACAGCTTTGACTTGTTTTGTGCTAAAGGTACTAGGGAAAGGTTTACTTAATCCAAGTGAAATAAACAAGTGTGACCATTAAACAAGTGACCTAAGAATTGGCCTTTGATTTTAAATATCTAATTTGTTCATATGAACTTTGTCAATAAAAATACAAAATCCATAAAAAAAAAAGAACCTACACTGCTTTTCCAGAAATTCTTCATATATTGGCTTCAGACCTTAATGAAAGAAATTTCTTTTCAACCCATTGTCTGCTCTGAGAAAACTCATCATGGAGATGGTTACGTTCTGTGAGAGTCCATGCAAGAGATGGGCTGCCCTGCTCTTGTGAGGTACCATCAGCACACTTAGAACTACATTGACCTTAATTGGGAGCACCTTGTCTGCAAAAGGGTGTGGATGGCAGTGGTAGCCCCATATCCAGGGGTTGCATCCTCACATAAATTAGGCTTCTATTGAATGCTTTCTGATCCTTGACCACGGGCATGGGTAATCTTGCTGTCAGGGAGAGGGCCTTGGAAAGTGGATTATCTACACCCTTCTCTTTCCAGTTCGGGAGTCAAAGGGCCTCTCAAAGGGTCTTGCATAGGTATATTCTAGGGTAGGTCACCTTACTGGGGAAAGTACTGCAGTTGCATAGAAATGAGTCATGCTTTATCAGTTTGTCCCTGTCTGCCTTGATCAAAAGGCCTTGAACCAATCTTGTAAGCTCCTCTATCTAACAATGTATGCGTCCCAGTGGCGGGTCCTTCCCCGCTGCTGTAATCATGACTGTTACTGTGATGTATTCATCTGCCTACAATCTTGCTGTGGGGGAAGTTTCCTGACAAATCCCCTATTTCCAATTTAACTTGAGCCTCAATTCTGAGCCCTCAGGCACCATTTCCACCTCATGTTGGGTGTCTCCCTCCTGCTGATAATGTGTCTTGACTTTCTGTTCTCTTTGTCTCTTGTTAAACTTTCTAAATATTCTTTTCCCATTAGATTTGAAAGGAGTTTGTCTTGTACCCTAAAAAAAAGACTCAGCGTGACTCAGTGTCCAAGAGAAAGAAACACTGCTAAGAGTGGGAACATCCTGACAGTGCTTCTTCATTTGATCCCTTACTTTGAACCATTGTATCCATTCATCTTATTGAGGCCATGTCTTTTTTTCAATTCCCCTCACTTTCCCAGGCATAAAGCCCTTCCCCAGGGACTTTGCTCTTCTGAAAAAAAGCATGTTCAAAGTACCTGAGAGTAACTCTCATCCTCCGTGGCTCTAAGGAGCATTTAACTATATTATTTCCACAAAGATTTTGCTTTTGCTCTTTTGACAGTCCAAAGGATTCTAATATTCCTCAACATAATCTGAAAATGCTTCCATTGTACTTCATTCTTCCTTACTAACTGTCCAACTTACACCTGCAGGAGACAATTGTAAGTGCTATGGTTTGTGTCAGGTACATGTTAGTCCTCACCCAAACCTTTTTGCTTTTCAAAACTTTTGAGAGGTCTTGTGCAACATAATGGCTCATAACTGCTAATTATGAAAAAGGGGGTCCCAAACCAGTAGTTGTAAAACCTCAACCCTCACAGTGGCAATGGAAGAAACCAGATCCTGGCTAGAATCCTTCATTTCTCCAATAGTACCAGATTTCAATTGATGGAGTTGCATTGCCGACAGAGTATCTTGAGATTCTATTCCTGTCACCGTGTAGTTTAAACTCTCTTCAAAGAGATGCTTGATGATGTTATTCATTAAGTTCATATGGTATTATAGTATAATGCAATGTGTCCTATTCACCTGAGTCTGGTGTCCTTATAAAAGAGAAGACACTCAAAATAGGAGAGACTAGGGAAGACAGCCATATCAACACACGTTTTATGATGAAAATGCCCAAGATTATCTGAATTACCAAGAAACTGTGGAAAGAAGAGAATAGTTCCCCTCTCAGATGACTCACTAGCCATCACTATACCCCAACTTTTAATCCAGTCATCCACAGATGTGAACCCAATTTGCCTTTCAAGCAAGTCACCCAATTTTGGTTCTTGCTATGGAAATCAAACCACAGATATCATGACCTAGGCAGGCAATTCCCATCTCATTTTTTTCATAATCTGGAATACTGTGAGATTCCTTCACTCTTAAACTTAAAAAAAATAATCTTCTGTAAGTACAGATTATTACTCAATGTAAATAAAACCAAAATTCTCACAACCAGAACTATAGATAGTATCATAGGTAGCATTATGAAAGATGTAGGAAAGTTTAAAGTTCTCAGGCATTTTGTCCTGTGTGGTTCCACAACCAATGTTCATGGACACAGCAATGAAGACATCAAATGGTGTGTTGCATTAGGTAAATCTGCTGGGCAAGGTGCAATATGGTGGTGTGATACCATCCAGCTTGTTGTGATCCACAGAAGAAAAGACTGCCTGTTCCTGGGGCATTCTCACAATTGTGCTTCCTCAGAGTATTGGACAATAAAGATGTCACTTACTTTGAGGACTAACGTATGCCTGACTGAGCCATGGTAATTCCAATTGAGTCACTTGCATGTGATAACTTGACACTAAGTAAGGAAGATGAAAGAAGAATGGATGCATCTGAAAGCCAGGGTGATGGAGGAGAATACTGAAGGCCACATGGACCTCTTAAATGTCAAACTAATGTCATGGAAGAAGTGTCATCAGAGTTCTCTTTAGAGGCAAGGATGGCGAGCCTTCCTTTTACATGTTGTCAGGAGAGACCAGTCACTAGAGAAGAACATAATGCTTGGTAAAGTACATGGGCAGAAAAATATAGAAGGTCCATTAACAGATGGTTAACACAGTGGCTTCAACAATGGGGTAGAACAGGAACAATAGTGAGGATAGTGAAGGGACATGCAGTGTTTCATTCTGTTGTTCATGAGGTCCTCACAGGGCAGAATAGACTACATGTCACCTAACTATAACACCATCAATCAATTCTGTTCTTGGTTTCTTGTTTAATCCATTCTTTTCTCAGTAGGGAGTTGTACACGATACACAATGCAAGCTAATTCTGCCTTCTTAACATAACAAAGAACGCTCATTCTCAGTGAGATTTCACTGCCCAAACAAAAAGCATTCACTTTCATCATGTCAATGCCTACTCATAGTGATGCCTTAGGTCAGAGTAGAACTATCCTTGTGAATTTCCAAGACTGTGTACAGATTTAGATTGTCCTGTCTTTCCCACCAAGTAGCTGGTGGTTTTGAACTGTCGACCTTTCAGATTACAGCCCAATGCATTACCACTAAAGCACCAAGACTCCCCATTGTACATTTTTCTCAAGCTATTCATAATTGATTATGAACCACAGAGTCATATACCTTGACATACTCAATAAAATAATAAACACCTTTCTGGTGTTGTCTATTATCAGCCAAGATCCATCTAATGAAAGCACCGATATCCATTGTTCCACATCCTCTTTAAATCCAGCCTATTCTCATCGTTCCCTGTCAGTGTACTGCAGACACTGAATTGTCCAAACTATCATTTGATTCAGAGAATAAATATTTTTTTCTAGTGATATAACCAGATCCTCTCCAGCACCCTTATGACATAGCTGGAGCCATCTTAGAATATATTTTGTAAGCAAAACTCTTCACAACTGGACCACTGGATATCATCATAAAAAACAGAGAAGAGATGAAAATTTTCCAGAATTTTACCTTGCTTGCTTCCACCATAAATGCTCAGGAAATAGCAGTCAAGAAATCCAAAACACATTTCATTGTGTAAATCTGACAGACAAGGCCTCTTTAAAGTGCTCACTTTGAAGAGTAAGTATGCCTAATCCAAGCCAGTATTTTCCTTACTTTTTTATTCATTTTACTGGGGACTCATCCAACTCTTAGCACAATCCATCCATACATGCCTTGACTCCAAAGCACATTTGTACCTTTGAAGCCATCATCATTCTCAAAACATTTTCTTTCCACTTAAGACCCTGATATTGGCTCCTTCTTTTTCCACCCCTTCCCCATTCCTCCCTCCTTCATGGACCCTTGATAATTTATAAACGATTATAATTTTGCCTTGTTGAATGCTGTCCGATGTCTCCCTTTGCCCACTTCCCTGTCGTCTGTACCAAAGGAAGGAGGTTATATGTAATCCTTATAATCAATTCCCCCTTTTCTACTCCACCCTCCCTCCATCTTCGCAGTGTTGCCACTCTCCCCACTGATCCTAAAGGATCATCTGTCCCGATACCCCATGTTTCCATTTCCTATCTGTACCAGTGCACATCCTCTGGTCCAACTGGATTTGTAAGGTAGAATTTAGGTCATGACAGTGGGAGACAGGAAGCATTTTAGAACTGGAGGAAAGATGCATATTTCATCATTGCTACCGTGTGCCCTGGCTGGCTCATCTCCTCTCCATGACTCTTCTGTATAGGGATGTCATTTCAACTATCGATGGACTTTGGGTCCCCAATCTGTACCCCCTTCTCATTTATAATGATATAATTTTTAGTTCTTTGATGCCTGATACCTGATCCCTTTGACACCTCATGGTCACACAGGCTGGTGTGCATCTTCCATGTGGGCTTTGTTGCTTCTGATCTAGATGGCCATTTGTTTATTTTCAAACCTTTAAGACCCCAGGCACTATATCCTTTGTTAGCCGAGCACCACCAGTTTTCTTCACCACTGTTACTTATGCACACCTTTGTCTTCAGTGATCATATCAGGAAGGTGGGCATGCAGTAGCATGATTGTCATTCTTGATGCCTGATAACTGCTTCATTGAGACCTTTGGTCACACAGGCTGTTGTGCTTTTTCCATGTGGACTTTGTTGCTTCTGAACTATAGAGTCGCTTGTTTATTTTCAAGCCAGAAGCTATATCTTTGAAAGCCCAGCACTATCAGCTTTCTTTACCACATTTGCTTGTGCAGACATTTGTCTTCATTGTGTCAGGAAGGTGAGCACCAAGAAATGCCAATTTATTTTTGTTTGTTTGTTTTGTTTTGTTTTTTTGGGGGGGGTATCACTGCCTTCTGGTGGTCATGAGAGGTACTCAGCCTTGCTCCTAGATAGCCACTGCTGGATTTGAACCGCCAAACCCAGGGCCCCAGTCCTGCACTCAACCACTACGCCACCAGGGCTCAGCCAAGGAATGTCAATTTGATAGAACATAGTGTTCTTGCATTGAGGAAATACTTGAGTGGAGGTCCAATGTCAAGCTGCCAAGCCATAGTATTTTCAATCACCTCATAGGCACATGAAATTTGGACATTAAATAGGAAAGCTAAGCAGAATTAATATATTAAATGCTGTTGAAAAATTGATATCTACCTACCTGCAGAAAAAAAAATGAAATAAGAGCCTCAACCCACTCCGTGTACAAGAATAAAGTTGAGATGGACCACAGACTTCGAAGGAAAGCCTCAAACCATTGGGACCATCAATGAGGGAATTGTGGCAAATCTAAGAACTCTGGCACAGGGAATACACGGGCTATCAGAAATAGGGAATGAGGCCCAGATTGACTAATGAATATACTGAAGATAACACACCTACGCACATTGAAAGACTTGACCAAGTGAGAAATGAGAAAGCCCAAAGACGGGAAAAGCATCTTTAGCAATGACACATTAGACAAAGATCTTATTACTAAAATATTCAATAATACTCTGCTAGCCTACAACAAGAAAAAGCAAAGACCCTACTGTGGAGGTGGGCAAATGACCTGAACAGAAGTTTCACCAGAGCAGAAATCTGACTGTTCAATAAGCTCTTGAGAAAATGTTTTGACCATTAACCATAAGGGAAGCAAAAATTAAAACAATTCTGAGATATGACCTAACACCCTCAAAGATAGCTAAATTCAAGAATCAGAAAGCAGCAAGTGTTGGAGTGGCTGTGGTGAGATAGGAATGCTCATCCACTGCTGATGGTCCTGTAGATACGTGCAGTCATTATGGAAATCTATCTGGTGATACTTAAAACAAATGGAAATCAAGCTACCATATGAGCAAGCAATTCCCCCCTACTAGGCATATACCCAGAAGTAAAAAACAGACCAAGACCAGACATATACACTTCAATGTTCATCAAGGCAAAATTCACAATTGGGAAAACCTGGAAACAATTTAAATTCTAACAACTGAGCAATGGATTAAGATCTCTGGTATATACATACAATGAAGTACTATGCATCCCTGAAAGGCTGCAACAAAGGTATAAAGCACATCTACTCGTGGGAAGCTTTGGAGGAAATTACACTAAGTGAAGTTGTCCAAGCACAAGGGGACACATACAATATGAGTCCACGGAGGTAAGCTCAGAAAGTACAATGGGCAAAAGCTACCTTATGCATAAATCCAGGATAGAGGTCCAGACACATTGGCTGGGGTCAGACCCAACTCAGAGATGCACATGGCAGCTAAATAAAAAGAAAGGGGGGAGAAAGAAAGAAGGGGAAAAAGAAAATGAGGGTGATGGGGGACAAAGCACTCATGGACCTACCATGGGGAGGACACTTTTTATGTTTCCACCAAAAAGGGTTCGACAGACACAGAGCACCAAGCCTTGAGGGCAATACACTGACATGAAGCAGCAAACTGACGGAGAGGGCGAGGGGGCTGGGTCTAGCCATGCTATGGTGACCTCCTCCCCAGAAGAAGGCAATACAGAGGACAGCCCTGAAGATAGTGCTCAGAGAGGTGGGTCTGTCCAGACCACACTGGAGTGAACTGGGAAAGGGAGGGAGAGAGGGAAAGGGAGAGAGAAAGAGCTTCATCATGGCCCACCAAGCCCCAGAAATGACATCTCTGCTCAGAGGAGCCAGTGCATAGAGAGGATCTTTGTGCCCCTAACATGAGACACGATGTTCCCTAACTGACCCATAGAACTAGGGACAACAGTACTGAGACAGCATGCAGAAAGTGTGCCTGGTCTGCGCCATGCACAGTGGGGTGAAACTCGAAGGGTGTGCAAGGGGAGCAAAGTAACCAAGTCCCTGAGGAACCTTGAGAATAGACTTCTGACTCGAGAGACAGGGCTTATCACCTCTTCAGACTTGACTGGAAAGCATATATAAGGGTCAGCAGAGAGACCTGGAACTACCTCTTGGCTTTTTTGGTTTTCTGCATGTTTGTTTGATTATGTTTTGGGGCTCTGTTTTTCCTTTTCTTTCACCCTATGTCTATCTATAAGCTGGGCATGACAAACAATCTCAAGGAGAAAACAGCAAAACTGGTGGCTAGGGGGGTAGGAGGGACATGAAAGGGGAAAGGGGAGTGGGGAGCCACAAACTCAGAGATAAGAGAACAATAAGAGATCTAAAATTGATGGAGAGAAGGGTGTACATTGTTGGGTAGGGTTTAATCAAGAGCAGTGTATCTGAGAGGAAATACTGAGATCTGAATGGAGGGTGAGCATGTTAGTGGGATAGAAGAATGAAAGGAAATAGAGAAAAGGAATATGAGGCAAAAGTATTTATAGAGGTATAGCAGCTATAGGCATGTATATATGTAACTATATTAATGAAAGAGCTATTTATATGTTAATTATTAAGACAGAAGACAGACTTTGGGCCCAACTCAATGCCTCCCTTAACACAAGAACATTTTATTCGGATAACCTGACACTCTTTGATACTTACCTTTGATACTTACCTTGATCATTGAAGACAGAATGGGTACCTAAGCAAACATTGTGAAGAGAGCAGCTGTTGACCAGCTATCAAAAGATACAGCGTCGGTGGTCTTAAAGGCTTGATGCTCAACAAGCAGCCCACTAGCAGGGAAGCAAATAAGCCCACATGGAGGAAGCCCACCAGTCTGTGTGACCACGAGGTATGACAGGATCAGATGTCAAAAGATCCAAAACAAACTTTGTCCAAGCAAATGAGGGGGATTGCAGTGGAATCCCAAAGACCATCTGTAAGCAATTGGATAGGCGCCCACAGAAGAGTTATAAGGGATGACTCACCCTAAGTGCAATACAGCACTGACAACTCACACAGCATTCCTCTAGTTCAGGGGCCTCGAACTTGTTTTTCTGTCCTCCCCGCAAACTTTTTAAACAGGGGCCAGTTCACTGTCCCTCAGGCTGTTGGAAGACCAGACTATAGTTAAAAAAAAAAAAAAAAAACTATGAACAATTTCCCTGCAGGCCTGGGATGAGTCGGCTGCTAAGCAGGATAGGCAGCTCGGCAAAAACACTGGGCAGGCTGGATAAATGTCCTTAGCGGGCCGCCTGTAGCCCTTGGGCCACAGTTGAAGGACCCCTGCGAGTTGCTGAATACTTCCTCCCCACACTACTACGACCCAGTTCTAACTCACAAACCCGGCTAGAACAGAGAACACACCTTAGTGCTCGAGAAATAAGATCTCTTGACATGCGGAATTCAGAAAACGTGGACCCCTCGGGAACACTAGTGGGAGTAGCGATATCTTTAGGGTAGGAGGATGGTCAGAGAGAGGAAAGGGTGAGGAAGGGGCAACCCATTACAAGACTGAATATATAGTCCCCCTCCCCCATGCGTACCAATAACAGAAATGTGGGTGAAGGAAGACACTGCACAGTGTAAGCTATAAAACAATAATAACAATATATAATTATTCAAGGATTCAGGAGGCTGGAGGAGAGACGGCGGGGGGGGGGGGGTGTGTGCAGTGGAAGGAGTAGCTTATACCAAGGACTCAAGTAGAAAATGTTTTGGAAATGATGATGGCAACATATGTACAAACATGCTTGATGCAATTGATGTATGGCAGGTTATAAGAGCTATAAGAGTCCCCAATAGAATGACTTAAAAAAAAAAAAAGAATCAATGTATTGGAATTTTTGCTTTGGCTAAGAACATAGAAAGTCCCACAGAGTGTTCAAAGACAGTGACGTGTTTTTGGAAGAATAGAGTCCCAGTGATTCTTAGAAGCAAAAATGGTGACGATTTACATAATTTACTTTGGACTTGTTATGAGAAGGGACAGTACTTAGGAAAGGACTTCATTTTGGGTAGTTAGGAAAGGACTTCATTTTGCCATCAAGGTGGTGCCGACTCATAGCGTGTAGAAGAGGATAGAACTATCCCTGTGATTGTCTGCAGGGGCAGAAAGTCAGTCTTTCCCAGAATCGGCTAATGATCTCAAACTGTTGATTCTGGGAGGCCCACGCTAATTCACAACCACTGTGTCAGAGGGAGAGTCAAAGAGAGAGACAGCTCTGACAAGATTAATTGACACAATGTGTGTAATCATGGGATCGAATGCATCAACATTTCACTGTGAAGAAGGTGCAAGCCTGAGAGGTGTGTCACTCTGCCAGGCAGAGGGCTCCTTTGAAATAAAGCCAATCTGATGGTTACTAACAAAAGCGGAGTTGCAATAATGCAAACACGGGATATTATTCAAATGTTAAATTGAGAAGACTTTGCCAGGAAAGACACAGGGTAGGAAGTGTGCATCAAAAAAGAAAGCTTAGTTTCAACTATATAAGATACGTATTCCCTAAAACTGACAAATGAAATAGCTGTTCTTAGGGAGCACGGGATCCTTTTTGACCCATTTCAACCCTATGTCCCACCGAGGGAAACACTCCTCGGTCCTGGCCAAGCTCAGTCCTCCTCCCCTTCAGACCACGTTGCAGCCATTGCATCAGTCTCAGAGGTTGAGAGCCTTCCTCTTTATCCCTGCCCCCGCCCCAATTTTTCCTAGCTATCACTAAGAGACAGGGGTAGGAATCCTCCTGTAGCTCTTCAGAAGTATTTGTAGTTCTTTCTCATCGCATTCCTTACCTGTTCACTTGGTGCTTGTGGAGGCTGGTCTGTTCTGAGTCTGTGAGTAAGCCTTCAGACTGGAAGCTTCTACTGATGAAAGTAGGAGCAGACTGATATACCCAAGATCAGAGAGGCAAACAATGGTTCATGGAACAATGAACCTACGGTAATCTGGGGAGCAATGAGACAGTCTGCTGGCTGAAGAACCTAGAGTTGCTGAAGCCCAAGCTGAGGCTGGACCCAAGAGGAGCTAGAGCCTCTTGAGTGGTTTTGTAAGGAGAATGTCTCAATATGTTGGTTTCAGTCCATGCCCTCAGGGAATTCCTTTTCGAAGGATTATCTGCTCCAAGCAGATGCGTGTCTTAGATGTGATCCCATCCTGAGGAATGGCTGTCTTATAGTTCTTATTGTTAGATGCCATCAAGTTTTGGGACTCATGCAGACCCTATGTACAAGAAAAGAAAATAGCTTCTTGTTTAGTACCATCCTTACAATGGTTATTTCTGAGCTACTCCGTCAATGCAAGTTGCTGAGGGCTTTCTTTATTTTTTCTGTGACTCTGTACTCTACCAAGCATGATTTCCTTTTATAGCAGCGATTCTCAAACTGTAGTCTCGACCCTTCAGGAGTCACCTCAGGCCATTGAAAACACGTATTTCCAATGGTCTTAGAAACTGAGACACCACCCCTCTATCCTTTTCCAGGTGGGTCCACCCTCAGGCAGATATGCTGATTTGGTGAGAAAGAAGCTATCACAACTTTGCACTGTTGGATTTTTATGCAAACTGCCGCAAAGTGTAGCAATGTAGTTTACTGTTGTTATATTAAAACTGTTACCCATGCTAGTCTATGTTTCAAGACAAAATTTCTTATATTTGTAATTAAAATACATATTTCACAATATATAATTACACCTTGTTTTGTTATTAATCAGTCTGCTTTAAGTATGTTCAATTTGTTACAATGAAAATAATTCATCACGGTAGCAAAATTACAGTTTTAAAGTTGCAACAGAAATAGCTATATGGTTGGGGTCACCACAATATGAGAAATTGTCTGAGGAAAAGGTCACTGCACTAGGAAGGTTGAGAACCACTGCTCTATAGAGACCGATGTCTCTGACAACATGTCCTCAATCCATGGCACCAGGAATCCCCATCATTCACTCAAAGGAGCATTTGGCTGCACTTATTCCAAGACAGGTTTGTTTTTGTTGTTCTTTCTTACCCAATCCATGATCTTTCAAAACTTTCCCCAAGAACCATAATTCAAATGCATTCGTTCTTCTTTGGTCTTTTTTATTCAATGTCCAACTTTCCCAAACATATTAGGCCAGGGAAAATACCATGGCCCAACTCAAGCATCTTAGTACTCAAAGCAAGCTCTTGGCTTTTCAACACTAGAAAGGGGTCTTGTAAACCACAGTGACCCAATGCAATGAGAGTGACTGCCTCAAAACAGTCAGCATGAGAAAGGTGGACCAAGCCAACATTCACACAACATGAACCATCACTTTGGTTAATGGAGAAACAATGTGCTTTTTAGAATCCTTAATTTGTCATGTAGTATCAATTTTTATTGATTGAATTACAGCACCCAAATAGGACGCTTACAAAGTCGAGTTACATGATGCTATTCATTAAGATAGCACGAGATTGTACGGGATTAGAGTGCAACCTCTTTACTTACAAACTGTTTTGACAAAAAAAAAAAAAAAAGACAAACAAATAAAAAGATTGGGAAGGATAGCCAAAGGCAGATATGAAAATAAAGATAAACAGTGTCCAGGATTACCCAGACTTGCCAGAAGTTGGGGAGGAGCTTGGGGTAGACACTCTGCCAAAGTTCCCTTCAGCTTCAGCACATCCTCAACTGGCATTCCATTATCCATGGTTGTGAGACAGCTGCGTGCACTTCTAAAGAACTCAATTCTGCATTTTGCTATCACACCCTTAATCTCCACCACTTGCCTATCTGTTTGTCTAACTGTGGTGGCTGTGCATTCCTGTGATGTTGAAAGCTATGTCATTGGTAGTTTATGTCCCAGCTCAGTCACCCTAAGTGAACATGTTTCAGCAGAACTTTGAGACCAAGAACAGACAATAAAGAAGGAATCAGCTTCCCACTGGATGTAAAACCAAAGCAAAACAATGCACTGAAAAGGTCATACATATGGACAAAGCATTTTCAATATTGAAAGCCTAAACAAAGGAAGCACAATATTGTGGAAAACACAGTCAGTTATTGGGTCCCTCAGGCAGGAGGGCATCATAATGTAGTTGAAGATGAGATGATTTTTTTTTGGGGGGGGGGGATCAATCATGGTGAATAGGTAAATAGGTTCCACTCATCTATTTTATCTTCTGTAGCGTGACCTTCCTTTGTTAATTCTGCTAATCCATATACTCCCTACACTAGGGTTCCTAACCACGTCCCAATTTTCACACTGATGACCCTGATAGCTTTGAGTTTTACATTTAGGTCGCTAATCTACCTTGAGTTTGTTTTTGTGCAAGGGGTGAGATATGGCTCTTATTTCCTTCTTCTGCACATGGATATCCAGATTTTCCAACTTCATTTATTGAAGAGGGCATCTGATGCCATTTAATGTTTGGGGGCCAGGGGTCTTTGTCAAAAATCAATTGTCTGTATGCAGATGTTTTCATTTCTGGCTTTCATTCCTGATCCATTGGTCTGGTATCAATTATTATACTAGAACAAGGCTGCTTTGAACTATGGGTGTACATAGAGTAGATTTGAAGTTGGGTAGTGTAAGGCTACCTACTTTTCTGCTTGAGTTCTTTGCTTTCTGGGTTTCTGCCCTTTCCATATGAAGTGGGTAATCAGTTTTTCCATTTCTTTGAAGAATAATGCTGGCATTTTGATTGAGATTACATTGAATTTGTAGATTGCTTTAGGTGGTATTGACATCTTCTCTATATTGAATCTTATGAGCCACAAACACAAAATATTCTTCCATTTGTGTAGATCCCTTTTGGTCTCGTAGTGATTTTCTGTAGTTTTCTTTTAACAGGTGTTTTATTTTTTGGTTAGGTTAGGTACTTCAGCTTTTGTGTGGTTATTGCGAATGATACTGAATCCTGATATCTTTTTTCTGGAATATAGGAATCCAATTGAGTTCTGCTGGTTAATCTTGTATCCTGCTACTCTACTAAACTCCTCTATTGTTTCTCATAATACTATTGTGAATTCCTTAGAATTCTCAATATATAACATCTTATCATCTGCAAATAGCAAAAATTTCACTTCCTCTTTACTTAGCCATATGCCCTTGAAATCTTGTCGTTGTCTTAAGACATTAGTTAGGACGGCCAACTCAATGTTGAATAGATGTAGGAATAAGGACATCATTGTTGAGTTCCCTTGTTCAGTGAAAATGTATTCAGCTTTACTCCATTAAGTGTAGCATTAGTTATTGGTTTTTTGTATGGTTTTTATTGTATTGAGGCTTTTTTACTTTCTAATCCTATCTTCTTGAGAATCTTTATTAGGAATAGGTGTTGGTACAACTTTCCTCTTGTTCCTAAGTCCTCCCCCACCCCCTCCATCACCATTCCCAATATCATGGTCCCAATTCTACCTAGACCAGAGAATGTACACTGGTACAGATAGGAACTAGAAACACAGGGAATCTAGGACAGATGATCCCTTCAGGACCAGTGCTGAGAGTGGAAATTCTGGGGGAAGGGAGGGAGGGTGAAAGGAAAGATGGGTAGAAAGGGAGAACCGATTACAAGGATCTACATATAATCTCCTCCCTGGGGGGATGGACAACAGAAAAGTGGGTGAAGGGAGATATCAGACTGTGTAAGACATGACAAAATAACAGTAATTTATAAATTATCAAGGGTTCATGAGGGAAGGGAGGCAGGAAGGGAGGGAAAAATGAGTTGGTACCAAAGGCTCAAGTAGAAAGCAAATGGTTTGAGGATGATGATGGCAACGGATATATAACTGTGCTTGACACAATGGATGGATATATGCATTTTGATCATAGTTGTATAAGTCCCCAACAAGATGATTTTTTTAATGGGTGTTGAAGGTTATCAAATGCTTTTTCTGTGTCCACTGGTATGATCAGATAGTTCTTGCTGATGGGGTTGATTGCATTAACTGTTTCTGAAAAGTCGAACCCTCCCTCCATCCCAGGTATGAATCTCACTTAGTCAGGATGTATTATTTTTTGATGTCCTGGTTGATTCTATTAGGCAGGATTCTGTTGAGGAATTTTGCATGTATGCTCGTGAGAGATAGTGGTCTGTAGTTCTCTATCCTTCTGTGGTCTTTGCCTGAGTTGGGTATATGGGTTATGCTGGCTACACAGAATGACCTTAGTAGCTTGCTATCCATTTCTCTGTTCTAGAAGAATTGGTGTAAGACTGGTGTCAGCTCTTCTCTGAATTATGAGTAGAATTCTCCTGTGAAGCCATCTAGACTGGGACTGTTTTATGGTTTGGAGTGACTGGATGACATCTTGTCTATTTCTTCTTTTGCTATGGGTATGTTCAAGTTATTAATGCCCATTTGAGTTAATTTGGAGAGTGATTCCCCAAGTATTTTCCCGTGTCCTCCAAATTATTGAATGTGTTGGAATACAATCTTTCATATTACTTCATAATTACCTTTTTATTTCATTGGGGTCTGCTGTGATATCCCCTGTTTCAGTCCTAATTTTAGATATTGACATTTGGTCTTTCTTTTCCTTTATTAAGTTTGCTAGAGGTTTCTTGATTTTGTTGATTCTTTTGTTGATTTTGTTGGTCCTTTCAAGAACCAACCTATTACTCTGCTGATTTTTTCCATGATCTTCTGCTTCCCAGTTCACTTATCACCACACTAATTTTTATTATTTATTTTCTTTTGCTGTTAGAAGGATTATGCTGTTGATTCTGTTCTAGCTGCTGAAGTACTAAGTCAAAGTGCTGACCATGCTTCCCTCCTCTTTTTTCATGTGTATTTTTTGCAATAAACTGACCTCTGACATCAGTGTGTCTCATAGAATTTGGTATGTTGCATTGTCATTCTCATTGGGTTCTAAGAACTTCTTAATTTTCACTCTAAGTTAGCTTATTACCCATTGGTTTTTAAGAAGTGTCTTATTATGTCCCCAAGTGTTTGTCTTTGTGCTTTTGTTTTTTCTATTTTAAATTTCAAACTTTATGGTGCTGTGGTCAGAGAAGGTATCTGAATGACCTCTACATGTTAAAATTTTCTCGTTTGCCTTGTGTCCCAGCAGGTGGTCTGTATCAGTCTGGGTAGACTAGAGAAGTGAATTCAAAGACACTTGTGTATATAAGAAAGAGGTTTATATAGGAGAGCAATTGAATACTGAGAAAACATCCCAGCCCAGTCCAGATCAAGTTCATACATCCAATATTAGCCCTTATGTCTGATATTAATCTATAAAGTTCTCTTTGGACTCAAAAAATATAGGCATTGGCACCAAATGCAGGAAGATCATTGGCAAGTGGGTGGGAAGTCTTGTGGATACAGTGGTATTGTAAGCATCTCAGCGCTGGCAGGGGTCTCCACCTGGTTCCTTCAGTTCTGAAACTCTGACAACCTCAGGGCAGCTTCATGTGGCTTCTCCTCAGAAATGTGTCAGGAAGTGAGCCAAGAGAGTGTCTCCTGCCTCCAGAGGAAATACAGGAGTTCCCAGAATCCTCAGGAGGACATGCTCATACAGATTAGACTCTACCCCTTCACTCTTAAACCTCTCAGGTTCAAAATTGACACCAGATTAGGTAACTAGCACAGACCACCCCTTGTCAACTTGACATTCTCATTATAACTCTTTAGCCATATATAATTTTCAAATAAACAGTAATTTAGTCATACCTGTACCTAACAGGGTAAAATTAAAATGCATAGTATTCAATATGTGTCACCTTCATCTAAATATAACATAAGTCCATAAGTGACAAAAAATATCTTATGTCCAACAATTGCAGTTAAGTGACACCTACACCTGAACCCTATCATCCTATGAATATCTTCCCCCACCTATGAAAGTTTGTAAGCCAGCCACTTCATGCCTTTATTCCCCCAGTTTGGGTATCCAGCCTCTACACTGCCCACTTACATCAATCCAGTGCTCTGAGGAGACAATCATATTCTTTGACGTGAGGAATCTTCATTCCAGGTGGGATCTTGTAAAATTCACATCCTTAAGCAAAGTCAAATCAGGACAGGCCTTCCATAAAGTTAGCAGCAATATACATCAGTTCACAGGCTGAAATCTTCTCTTTCTCTGGTTTGGTTCTGGTTAACTCAACGTGGGCTGCCTCACTTAGCCTCATCAGGGTGACCATTGGTCACCTTGCCTATAGACCATGGCTCCATCACAAATTGTCAAGAAACCTACCCCCCCCCTTGTGCTTTGTCATGAACTTCAGACCAGTCCATCCACTCTTGTCTTCTCCTGTAGTTCCTTGTAAACCAGGTTCACAGATGTCTGTGGTCATACACAACTCTCTCTCTCTCTCTCTCTCTCTCTCTCTCTCTCTCTCTCTCTCTTCTCTCTGTCTCTTACACAACCCATCTCTTAATTGCTGCATTTCTCACACTTCCACTCAACAAATGGAACCAGGTGGTCACCTAATAAACATTTAAGCCTGCTGGGCTGAGCTCCGGTGGCTTAGTGGTTGTGCGCGGGACTGCGGCCCACTGGATTGGTAGTTCAAATCCAGCAGCAGCTTTCCAGGTGCTAGGCTGAGCCTCCCACTCCAACCGGAGGAGAGTGATGCCTTCCTCCCCTCCATCCCCCCCAAAGAAAACATTTAAGCCTGTTTACATGCTTCCTTTAATGTTCAGTCCTAGAGAAGAGTTTTCTTCATGGGTCTAGATTTTATCCAGCTGTGACCAAAAAAAACACTAAAATTCAAAAATCCAAAGAGTTCCCTTTCCCCCCTCAGCCTGTCAATAATGGAACCTTAGGCAAAGCTCTTTGGATATAAACATCCTGAATACTCCAAAGCACTCGGGCTTATCTTTTATGGGCCTTTTTTGCAGGCGTGTCCTAAACCCATTTAAAGATCAAATTTTAATGGCTCAAGGCAAGGGGCTTACAATCTCTCTATTTTCATACTTTCCAATAATCGTCAACAATAATAAACAGAAGGGTTCAGGATAAACAAAGCAGAATCAGGTACTAAACTCAATTCTTAAAACAGTCGAGTTCACTCCTTATTCAGTTTATCTAATCCTTATCTAAACTATTCTATTGCTACAACATATGGGATTGGGCATCTGAGAACATCAAATCAGATTCAGGCTTTCTGTCAACCATTTCCACCTTCTGTCAGCCATTTCTATAACCAGCATGGTGTCTGAGAAATTCAAGGGGTCATTTCTACCCCTGAGCTCACAATACACATTAACTACATTCATTTTTGCCATTTCTCACAGGAATAACCAAAGACTACAACCAAACAAAATAATTAAAATTTTAACTTCCCATATTTCTCCAGAAAATAACCTAGCAAACTGCATGGACATATCTGGCCTCCAGCTAGCCAAAGAAGAAAAGCTACCATGAGGAAAAGCTCAAACAAGCATCCATTCTCCATCTTTATGATTTGTTTCTCTAGTACCCCACTCCCAGTTCCATAATATGTTAGTCGGGTAGACTAGAGAAACAAATCCAGGGAGACTCATATGTGAATCAGGAAGAGGTTTACATACAAGAGCAATTGAATATTGAGAAACATCTCAAGTACGAGCCATGTGTGGTTGAGAAGAATGTGGGTTTTCTTAATGTTTATTGGAGAACTCTGAAAATGTCTCTCAGGTGGAGTTGTGTGATTATCTTGTTCAGGTTTTCAGTTTCTTTATTAAGTCTTTTAATCCGTGTGTGGATTTTTTATCATTTGAAAGCTAAGTATTAAAATCACCTACTATAATTGTTTGTAGGAAAAAGGATTGAAAGATGTGAGAGCAGCTGTATCCCTGTGCTTCCTCAGTGTGTCCTTTCAGGGGCTTTTATGTGAATAAAAGCAGAAAGAGTATGAAATCACATTTAACATGTGCCAGGTTATCCAGTTTCCTTTTTCTTACTCTCTAAGGAAAAAATGTGCCAACCCCCAAGCATTTCGAAGGTGTGTTAGACATGGTTCTCCAGAGAAGCAAAACCAGGACACTAATAATTCTCTCTCTATATTTATATAGGTAGAAAGATATATAACCTAAAAAATACACAGTTAACTGATCTATTAAGCAGTACGAATGGCTCGGTGCAACTCACTGCATGAGACAGCTAGTACATTGGCAGTCCTTCAAGCCTTGAGGGCCGCAGAGTCGTCCTCTGTAGCACCATTCAGGCTGTCCGGCCAGCCACAGGAAGCAAACAGCAAAGCAGTTACCGACAGTCAGTCAGATGGCAGTGTCCAACAGTCCCCAGCTCAAGTGATGTGTATTCCAGGAGCGAGGCAAAGCAGAGCTTGAAGGAACCTCAAATCACAGTAGCACAGTTCACGGATTAGGTGTCCCACAGGTAGTGTAGCTTGCAAACGGAGGCAGAGGACAAACAAGACAGCTGGCTGGTCTGGAGATCCAAGAGCACGAGAACCAGGGTGGGGATCACCAAGCCGTTTATATCTCCGCCCTTCAGTGGATCTTATGATGGGTTCATTGGCCATGTGGTCACGATAAATCTACCTATCACAGAAGGAATCTAAAGCTTCTTTGCCGTTTTAGATGAGAAATGCTTTGAATGAATTGTTAGTAGCCATGGAGTGGATTTCCGCCAAAGCAATCCTCTGCTCATCAGAGAGAAACACAGCGGGGTTCAGGGTTTTCCTCATAATTGTCATAGCTCAGGTCATTGTTGCAACCACTGTGTCCATGCACTTTTAGACTGCAGTGAAAGGATACTGACTTGAAAATCCTTCAAACATCACAATCTACTCGGAGTTATTAAAATGATAAATCGTTTTGAACTGCTGAACTTGAAGATCACAGACCACCATGCAACTGCTGAAGCTCCTTTCACCCCCTCCAGCTTTCCCATATTTTTTATGCCAAATCCAGTACCTTGTGCACTCCCTCTTCCTCAAGTTTGCTTTCCTTTCCTCCCTCCTTCCTCTTCCTCTCTCCGCTCTCTGTCACCTTCCTTCCTTTAGCTATGGAAGAGTTGGGAAAATATCCACATTTGAGTCTTCCCCTTTCTATCTGTGAGCGTGGACACTTGCTTAACTTCTTGAGTTTTGTTTCTTCTTCTTCTTCTTGTTTCTACCTCAAAAATGACCATCATTGTTATGCCAAGAAACTGTGTAGGATTAAAATGGGATTGTGTGCTTGCATTTGAATTGCGATGCTGGAGAAGACTAGTGGATGTACCATAAACGGCCAGAAGGACAAGCAAGTCTGTTTTGGAAGAAGGGCTCTCAGGAAAGGCCAGTCCTCAGAGAAGGACATTATGTTTGGTAAAGTGGAGAGGCAGCCCCCAAGCAGAAGACCCTCAAGGACATGGATTGACCCAGTGGCTTCAGCAATGAATGCCTGCACAGGGACAGTTATGAGGATGGTGCAGGCCTGGGGAGTGTTTACGTCTGCTGTAAATTGGGTCTCTATGAGTCTGAACCCACTTGTAGGCCCTTAACATCAGCGACAACAATGTGATGGTTGGTGCTGCTTCCATTTGGGAGGGACGATGTGATGTTAGCTGGTATTGGTGATGTGGCTACTCACACTGTTTTTCAGTCTTCCCGGGTCAGGCTGGATAGCACTCAACTCTTTGTGACGGTAAGTTTTACAAAGAGCTGATCACTCTGAACTAAGATGAGTATTTCAATACAGGTCTCCTCCAAGAGGAAACTCACTCTAATTTAAGCAGAGTCATAAAGGCAGGCAGCGAGTGCAGCTACCTTTCAGCTCAACATCGCTTTGCAGAGGATGATTTCATGTTGTAGGTTATCAAGCACAGAGATGCTCAATTCCATTTGTTTACCTGTCATACCCTCACATCTTTCATTAAATGACTCAAGTAATTTTGCAAATTCCCCAGCATATTCCTGTCCTATGGAAGGCTTCTGTCCTTCCAGAGTGGGGAAATGCACCTGGTTACCTCCCATGGCCTTTATTTAGCTGCTAATGATTTCACAATTGGGGTCCTGCAGCTTGACATCGAGCTCTGGGAGGTGAATCCTGCCATCTTTAAAGTCTACTGCTTCTGACACGGTGTATGCATGGCACTACTGTGAATATCACATTGTTGTGTTGAAACAGCCGTGCATGGGTCTTTCTTAGTATATGATGCCGTGACATATAATTTAATCACTGAGATGAAAACTGAGAAAATTCAGTTCTTTTTTGACAAATCTAATGAACTCTTCCTTCCAGCCAACCGTGGATGAAGACCCATCAGTAGTAAGACCACTTACATGTTCAAATCTGAGCCCAAATGTTTCGATCGATAGAACAAACCTCTCAAAGAAGTCCTTGCCTCTTGCAGTACCAGGCTTTGCCTGGAGGACGGCAGCTCCTCCCACACAGCCAACTCTGCAGTTATCCCAGGAACATCAAGGACAGGGGGAAATATCTGTTGAATCTGTCCTCTCAGCACAAACTTGAGAGAAAAAGTTAGAAGTACACAGAATCCTTCAGTTCTTTTAAATATTTTGTGCTAAGTCAGTATCACATTGTTGCTAAATGGTTCTCTGAAACAAAGACTCATTGAAACAGCTTTCTGGATCTGGTGCTAACAACTCCGCAACAACCACAAGGCACGCTCTTTCACAGACTCTCACTGGGCAAGAGGCCTCAGCATCCTGTGAGGATCTCCTTCACAGTGCCACTCCTCTGAGTATCCTGTCAGTCAAAAGACTTTCTGCATTATGTAACTCTGCTGAACAACATTGTTTTCCAGGCGTCCTCAAACTATGGCCCCGGGGCCTCAGGCAACCTGCCGAGGATATTTATCCAGCCTGCCGGGTGTTTTTGCGGCCACTGCTGTCCTGCTTCACGGCAGACTCATCTCAGGCCCGCAGCGAATTTGTTCAAACTTGGGGTTTTTTTAGCTATCGTCCAGCCCTCCAATGGTCTGAGGGACAGTGCTCTGGCCTCGTTAAAAAGTTTCAGGACCCCCTGCTTTAGAATATGGAAAAAAAAGGGGGGGGG
Source organism: Nesogale talazaci (assembly GCA_004026705.1). Classification (NCBI taxonomy): domain Eukaryota; kingdom Metazoa; phylum Chordata; class Mammalia; order Afrosoricida; family Tenrecidae; genus Nesogale; species Nesogale talazaci. The sequence goes on from PVJH01006927.1 coordinate 79,542, forward strand.
GGTTGCTTTGAGGACTAATTTGTGCTTGAGACAAGCACAGCATTTGTCTCATATGCATGTAAAAATCAACATTGAATAGGGAAAGCAGAAAAGGAATGGATGCATTTCAATTGAAGTGCTGGACAAGAATATTGAAAATATCATGGACCAAACTGCCTTACAAGAAGTGTGGCCTCAGAGCTCCTAGACCACAAGGGGGACTAGACTTCATCGGCCATATGTGGACGTGTTTTCAGAAGAGAGCCCTTCCTAGCAGGACACCGTGTTTGGTACATCAGAGAGGCAACCGCAAAGAGGGAGGCCTCAACATAGTGGATGGACACTGTGGCTGCAACAATGGACCAAGCTTATGAAGGAGTGTGAAATAGACCCAGGACAGAACAACGCTTTGTCCTGTTGCTTTGGTTGTTCATAGGGGCTTTATGGGTCGGAGGGACTAGATGGCACCTAAAAACAATAACAACAATGGTCTCCACGAAGCAGGGAAGCCACTACTATGACCCCAAACGCTGCTGAAGAACCTTACTTTTATCCCGATGCATTTGGTTTCCCATCTCACTGAGATTAGCAAGCTCTGAGCTGCAGTGATGCTGCAGAATGAGCTGTCTCATGACTGCTGAGGCACCCCCACAAACAAGGCCCACCGGCTCGTGTCCAGTTCCAATGAAAACTGATCCTTTGTCCGTTTCTCTTAGAAAAATCGACGTGCTACACCAATTTTTATTTCCTTTGTCATCGCCTGCTGTAGGATGTCCTAACCCTTACATTTTAATAACTGTCCAGACGGTGCTTCCCTGGTGTGATGGTGTGGCTTTGATTGCCGCCCTAATCCTGCGTCTGAGATTTGGAACAGATTCAACCTCGACATCACGGACACACGTGAGGTGTTGACTGTGCAGCGTAATTTCCTTCATCTTCCTCTGAGGCTCAATTTCCAGAATTGCTGCTCCCGGACACATGGATGAAGCAGGATCCATGTTATTGTCTGTGTCAATGAAGACGTGGACAAAGGAAGCAAGAGCATTGTCGTCAATCATTGGAGGCAACGTCACCACCTTTGCAAGGGGCCACGCCATTGCGTCTCTTCTCATCATCCTTGGATCACAGCAGTTTCACTTCAGGGTGTTCACACTTTCACCATCTTGTGTAGCTATCCTCAGAGTCACCACAAAACAACCACACAGACCTCGGGCAGCTGATGAGAAAGCTGTGTGTTTGACCCACCATGCAAAAATACAAGGGGGTACCTCCCCAAAAAAGAAAAAGAATGATCAAACTTATGTATTTAAATTTGCTTAAAAAACAACCTTATCACCTTCAAAGTACTCACCATTATGTTTCACATGCTTGTCAAGTCTGTGATTCAGGCTGAGCCCCAGTGGCGTAAGTGGTTGAGTGTGGGACTGCGGCCCGCGGGCTTGGCAGTTCAAATCCAGCGGCGGCTCTCAGGAGCAGCACTGGGTAGCTCCCACGACCACCAGAGGGCAGTGATGCAAAAAAAAAAGTCTGCGATTCAATTCTAGGAAATACTTTTCACACTCATTTGTTTGGATGGCTAACATCACCTCCTTCATGTTTCTCTTCCCCTTTTCTATGCCATCAAATCATAAAACAAAAAGAAGTCACGGGGAGTGAAGTCAGGTGAGGGCTGTGCACAGGGAAGGAAAGGCGTGCCGTGCCACACACTGCTCACCGAGACGGCTGTGAGAGCAGGTGCATTGCCATGGTGACAATACCAGTGCCCTGTCTGCCACAAAGCAGGTCCTTTTTTTGTTGCACACTGTAAAATAATCTTTCCAGAACCTGTAACTAGAAAGTCTGACCTGGTGAAATGAGCTTTAAATGGACTATCTCCCCCACATCAAAGCAGTAAGTGAGCATGTCTTGATCTTTGATTTCACTTGATGAGTTTTTGTGGGGTGAGTCGATGATAGTGTCTTCCATTGACTTGATGGGTGTTTGCTTCGGGGGTCATAAGAATACCACCATGTCAAATCCAGCAGCAGCTCTCCAGGAGCAAGGCTGGGCCTCCCACTCCCACCAGAGGGCAGTGATGCCCCCCCCCAAAAAAAGAATACTACCATGAGATTGTTTAAGGATGTCCCAGATAACCAACTTTTACTAACTGCTATACAAGTCCGTCATCTCTAGCATGCCCAACTCCTTCCCTCTGTATTTTCCCTTCACACCGAATCTCTGGGTTCTCTGCTTCACTGCAGTGTTACACAGAACTCAAAAAAACTCAGGGAAGCGGCTCAAGTAGTTGTGGAGGCTGGCAAGTCCCACACCTGCTGGGCAAGAGACAGTGTGGAGTGTCCTTTGATTAGGTCTTTGTGGGTAGTTTTTCATTTTCCTCAAAATGCTCTCGGTGTTGTTCACGTACTTGTTTTTAGAAAGGGATTTTACTTTTATGATGTGTCATGCTGATCGTCCTTTGTGGTCTCTCCTGTTTGGGTTTCGTTTGGATTCTTGAATGCATATTTTCTCATCTCTGATAGGGAAGTTTTATCCCATCAATACTTGAATGATTTCACTGTCTGTTTCTCTCTGGTTTTGAATTCCAAACCATATGCAGTATTCTTCTTGATGGCGCCCCATATAATTCTTAGGCTTTCATTGGTTTCTTCTTCTTTCATTGACTTTTTTCCCCTTGCTTGTTTACTTAACAGGCCAGCTTTGAAAGATCTTTATTTATATATATATACACACACACACACACATACATACATATATATAAAATATACATGTACACACACATGCAAATCCATTTTTGGATGCTTCAACTGTTACAAGCCATCATGATTTTAAACAATTGGGGGAAATTGACAAAAGACAAGAAACTTTTTGTTTAGAGGATGAATTACAAATTGTTAATTCACTTTAAAGAAAAAGGGTCCACAGATTATATATCTACATATACATATATATAACTACTAGTCTCCTTTGAAAAAACCTTGAGGAATCATTTTTCCCAACTTAAATGGACATGGAGATTTGTCTCTATACAAGCTTTACGCATAAGCAGATAAAAAGTAATTTCATTATCTTGAGCCTGACCTGAAAGGGCATATGATGAATAAATACATTAAAATGACTAAACTGATGGGACATACTTCATTGACAGTATGCATGTATGTATGTATGTATGTATGTATTTTCATGCTCATTAATCTGGCCTTCCATTGATCCATTCTACTTATTTACATTCTCAGCATTTCTAACAGTTATTTATGAATCTTCTGAATGTCTCTCTGTCATTTTGTAAAGTGTTTAACTTTTTATATACTCTGTCCACTTTTATAATGAAATCTGAATTCTTCTGAAGTGTGTGTGTGTGTTGTTTCTATTGATTTTGTTCACAATGTTGTCCACCTTTCTCTCAATCACCAGAAAAAGGTTCTAAAGCCTGCTTTAGAACTCTACCAGGTATTAACAATACCATTTCTCCTGAAAAACATTTTCTGGCTCTGTGTTTTGCTTATTTGTTTAGACCACGCAATTACAAGCCCCTCCCCACCCCACCCCCGCCCGGAACTGAAGGTGTGGTGCTGTTGCAGATCTCCTTGCTTGGTGATGCGTGTGGGTGAGGCTTTCCGCATTCACACAGCGTCTCCTGGTGGAGGCGATGGAGAACGTGAGTGGTGCCCAGTTCTCTGCGCTTCGTGAAGCTCTGTTGAGGGTAGCACTGGCTAGAGTTGACTGCTGTCTATGAACTTCCAGGTGGTACCGGAGAGAGGTAGCAACCTTCACCCTGCAAGTTTAAAGCAAGGGTATTGATGCATCTGTGTCCTTAGAGCACAGGTGCAGCCCACAACCAGGTGGGACAAGAAAGAATAAATGAAGAGAAAAATGGAAATGAACAACAGCAAATAAATTGGCAGCCCCTTCTTCACAGGAGAGTTGTGAGAATGAAGGTGATTGAGTGAATATTGCTCAGTGCAGAGCTCAGTGCAGATGCAAATTTGACATACAGTAAATAGATGAAAGGAAACTCTTGCTTGGGGGGGTGGGAGGGAGAAGAAAATCCTAGATTCATGAAAAGGATTTTGTTTAAAAACACAAGGCCACCACTTGATTGCCAACAGAGTGCGCGGTGGTGATCCGTAGAGTACATTGTAAGAGCTGAGTGTCTGACTCCTTGGTTCTTTAGAGGTGCCTAATTTAGTGACTGTGACCACCAGGGACTGTGGCCAACAGCCTAACCCAGCGTTACTCTGGAGAGTCTCTCTCCAGGGTACAAATGGTTAACATGCTCAGCCCTACATGCTCTTGAAAGAAATGCCTCACAATCGCCTTTTCTTTTTTTAAATTAGCTTCTGAAAAATTTTGTAATCACAGATAATGTTGGTTGGTTCACACATTGATAGAAATTGATTTCCTGTTAATGAAGTTATTTTTATTTACTATTTATAAAGTTAAGGAAGCTATTATGTTTGCTCTACTGGTGTCTATCAAAGGATAGCGAATTAGGAAGAAAAGATTTCTTACGTTAGTTCCCTTAGTATGGCTTTTCTAATGTTTTTTGAGAATAAAATGAGAGAGAATAAATAAACAGCACCAAACGTAGGATCTGATATGTGATTTGCCTGTGAAATATCAACTTGCTAATTCTTAAAAATATTCCCAATCTCAAGCATTTAAAAGGACTATCACCTTTTTTAATGAGAAATTCTTTTGAAAGTGGGTGGTGTTATTATTAGGTTTCATTAAAATTGTTAAGACTCAATAGAATGTAAATGTTTAGAAAATGTTTAGAAAAATGTCCAAATATGCTGGATACAATTGATATATGAATTGTTATAAGAGCTGTAAAAGCCCCCAGTAAAATGATCATTAAATAAATAAATAAAATAGTTAAGACTCAAACAATAACTTTGCACATCAGAAAAAAATCACCACCTGGTTCATCTCAGTCCTTACAATTACTGTTAGGGTGGATCTTATTGTTATCAACCATTATGTTAATCCATCGCTTTAAATAGTATAGAAACAAGGGAAACTGAGTTGCAAATCTAAGGAAAATGACCATCTATTATCAAGGTTTGTTTAACGTTGGATGACAGTTACTGGAACCCAACTAGAAGAGACTGGTGTTTGTGTCTATTTCAAAGTGCAAAGAAATTATTGAATAATATCATTCATTTCAGGTGCAAGTGGAATTGTGTGGAAGTTCATTCAACGATGGGTGCAGCAGTGGATTTACAGGGAGTTGCCAGAGGTTCAGGCCAGATTCAGAAGTGAACTTGGAACAAGGGTGTGGCAGTCATGTACTCTTGTCAATTTCATGATTGGGCATCTAGGGGTGGAGTCTAGCCCGTCAATGTGGAGATAGCCAATGAGGCTTCTGTGTGGGCAAGGCTTTCTCCTGACAATTCTGGAAAGTCTCGTGATATTTCTCAAATGGAGAAGAGAGACTTGACTCAGTCTCTTGGAGTCGGTCTACCAAAAAAAAAAGATGGTGGCTTGCTGATAGATCCTGAGTCCTGGAACCTGGAGGACCCAGAAGAGAAGTCAGCCTCATGGGCTTGTCCTGATGGAACCAAACCTCTGGGACTGGGAAAGTCACAGAGAGACCCCTGCCAGTGCTGAGATGCTTCTCCTGCCAATGAATACTGCTCATGGACCCTGAGCCATGGAAATGAGGAGCCATGGGGAGACCCCTGCCAGTGCTGGGATGATTCTACTGCCAATGGATACATAAGACTCTGCACTCACTGACCTGTGATTGTCCTAGTGTCATTTCACGTGCATCGTGAGTCCAAAGGAGACTTTATAGACTGTTATTGGAAATATGGGTTAATATCATACTGATGATCTTGGACTGGACTGGGTTGGGATGTTTTCTTAATGTTCCATTCCTCTTGTATATAAATCTTTTCCTTATATCTATATGTATATTTATGAATTTGTTTCTCTAGTCTACCCAAATTAACATAAAGGGATAGCATTGCTTGTGTCACGTAAATGTTGACTCTAAGCAGAGAATACCAGAAAGTGTTGTTATGTTTTATTGACTCTGCTAAGACATTTGACTGTGTGGAGCATAACAAAGTATAGATAACATTGACAAGAATGGGAATTCCAGAACACTTCATTGTCGTCCTGTGGAACTTGATCTTGGATCAAGAAGCAGTTGTGATAACAGAACAGGAGAATACTGCATGGGCTGTCATCAAGAAAGGTGTGAGTCAGGGTTTTATCCTCTCACCACACTTATTGAATCTGTGTGTGAGCAAATCACCAGAGACTGGATCATATGAAGAAGAATGTAACACAAGCTTGGAGGAAAGCTTATTAACAAGCTGAGATATGCAGATGACAAGCCTTGCTTAAAGCATTTGCTGATGAAGATCAAGGATTTTAGCCTTCATTATGGATTGCAACTGAATGCAAGAAAACCGGAATGAATCCTCACAACTGAACCAGTAGGTAACATCATGATCAATGGAAAGAATGTTGAAATTGTCAAGGATTTCATCTACTTGAATGCACAGTCAAGACATATGGAAGCATAATCAAGAGATCATTGCTGTGGGCAAGTTTGCTGTCCAAGGTCTCTTTAAAGTGCTGGGAAATATGTTACTCTGAGACTAAGCTGCGCCTGATCAGAACCTTGATCTTTTCAATCGTCTCCTATGCCTGTGAGAATTGGACATAGAATAAGAAAGACTGAAGAACTACTGAAGCATTTGAACTTTGATGCAAGTGAAGACTATTGGAAGTACTATGAATTTCCAAAAGAAGAAACAAATCTGTCATGGATGAAGTACTACTAGAATGCATCTTGGAAGCAAGGATGGTGAGACTTTTCCGTACATCCTTTGGACATGCTGTCAGGAGAGAGCAGTCCCTGAGACAGGACACCATGCTTGTTAAAGTAGAGGAGCAAGGGAAAGGAGGAAGGTCCCTAAGAAGATGGATTGACAATAGGATCAAGCATAAGAACAATTATAAGGATGAAGGGTACCAGACTGGACAGTGCTTTGTTCTGCTGTACATGGGATTGCTATGGGTGGAAAACGACTCAATAGCACCTACAACAACTCGAGTTCACCATTTGGGAGGTTTTAGCCTAGACTGTGTCATCATGGTCCCCTTTTAGAGTGAGGTGGTGGATATATTAATAGGCAAGGTTATATATAGCAGGAGGTATTTTGAGTCACTGAACTGCCTCTCCCAACTTCTTCCTTTAGATTATCGGGGAGTTTCCTGCCTTTTGTATTGCCTGTGGAAGCAACATCACATGATTGCTTTTGTTCTAGCTAAGTTTTTAGTAGAAGCCCTTGTGGTAAATTGAGTCAGTCATTGGGCTCATAACTTCAGGGTTCTCCCAGCAGCTGCTCTGTAAGACAAAGACACGGCTCTTTTCCTGTAAAAAGTCATATTCTCAGAACTCAACTTGGGAAATTCTACCTTGCTTGTCTTGTATTGAAATTAAGTCATTGAAAGAGTTTATTGGGGTTTCTTGTGAGTTTTTTTTCTTTCTTTAATGTTTTTAGAACAGAGTTTCTGTACTGGAAATGGACTGTTGCTTCAACTATTCACTGCTCTAGGGGGGAAAATTACTCATTTTACTTAATACAATTAGGTGTGTTTTGTTGTTTTATTTAATTACATGCAAAACGATTCTGTCAATATTAAGAATTTACATAGTCCTTAAATTTGGCAAAGAGGGTATAATCTGGAACAAGTCTAAATAAGAAGGAACCACCAATGGATCCATATCCAATTTACTTTTTCTTATTTTTTATTTTTATAATTTAAAAAATTGTATATTAGATGGGAATTTGCACTTCAGATTATCCAATTTGTACTTAGCAGTTTTAAACTACTTGTCAACCCCAGTAGTTTACCCTTCTCGGGATCCTTGACTTCTTGTCTCTCCCATGTGGATTTCATGCAAGTCAGCATCCATCAACTACCTACTTCATGGCTCATCCTCCCAGCCTTGCCCCCTACCTTCTTCACTACTCGGTAAACTCCAAATTCCGTTCTCTTTGGAAGTCTTTACTTTTATTTCTTTTGTCTTCTTCTCTTGTTTTGGTACCTTAAATCTTGTAATTTATTTCTATTAACATGAGATATAGAATACTTCCAAAGTTTTATGATTAAGTAATTATATGGTACAGCGCCCTTAACTAAATGTATGCTATTTTTCAATCTGAAACACATCTGTAGTTCCAATGATAACTTCTTCTAATACTTGGTATTAGTCTCCCATTAGTTATGTGTGTTTTCTAAATGCCCTGTCTTCCTTTGCAAAGAAGATCACTGTGGAAGTTTACCAAGTCATCTATCATTTTTGCTTTTAGCCTATTTATTGTATTGGGACCTAATTCCATCCCCATATATTTCATTACTTCAATCATATCAAGCATTGCTCTACAATCTCTATCACAGCTTCAAAATATCCGCTTCCATCTTGTACTCCTAGATATCAGGTCACTAAGACCCCGCCATCACCCCAGGATCCTTATTCTAGCTATTGCCCCTATAGATTCACCACTCATCCTGGGTTTCATATACCAGAAAACAGTTAAAGATACGTTACAGAGGTCAAGAAGGCTACCAACTATGACAAAATACAACAGAGATAAACCCAGATGCAAAAACAGAAAAAGCATAGAAAATACAGAAAAACCAGATCAAATATAAAGTTTATCAAATGGGATATCAAATAGTGATATCCAATCGAGTCAGATTTATGATTTTAATCTATTATAGTCATCTCTACAATACTCTCTGCCTAATAACCCGGTGATTCCCTTCCCTCAGTGATAGTCAGAGGGAAATCATCAGAGGCATGTTCCGTGGGTAAATCCTGCAACTGTGTTTGAGGCTTCCACTGCCAACCAGAGCCTTCAGCAAACCACACGCTCACAATGTGAGCTCTGATACTAGTCCCTTCTTCAGACTTGGATTATAAAATTTACAATCATTGGATCGCTGATCTTGGTGTGTTCCTTCCATGTGGGTTTAGTTGATATTGCACTGAGATGGCTGCTTGCTTGAAAACAAGCCAGACACTTATTTTTTTTATTTTAAATATTTATTGTGTTTATTGTGAAAATACAGACAGAAAATTCTATACCAATTCAGCAATTGATACTTATATAACTCAGTGACATTGTTTACATTCTTCTAGTTATGTAATCATCTTCTTCCAAATAATTCCACCACCATTCCTATAGACTCAGTGCTTAAACCCATGGCCATTGAGTTGACTCCATCTATGGCCACCCTTTAAGACTACAGAGTTGCTCCACAAGGATTGTGATCATTTAAATCTTTTTTTCCACAAAATGTTCAAATTCCACAACTTCTACATGCATGACTCAGCGTCATTGATTATGCTCTTCATGTTGTACAACCAGCACTGATATTTTTCCAAATTATGTCACCACCATTGGCATAAACTCAATGCTCTCAAAGTAACAACTCTTCTTCCTTCCCTTGGTCAAGTGGGATTTCTTTTCTTTCTTTTGTAGTTTCTTGATATAATATTCACATATCGTACACTTCCAGGGTTAAATCGCTCCCTAAAAGGGTTGTATATACATCATCACAATCAGTGCTATTGCTCCCTCCCCGACTCTTGCATTCATTGGCTTCTCCCCAATTCCCCTCACCCTCCTCACCCCCATCAATTCTCCACATTCCTGATAAACCATGACATCAGTTACTGACTCTATGCCTCCACTCCTTCTGTGCTTAACAAACTGAAAAACCCAACAGTAAGAAACAAACAGAATAGCAAGGAGAAAATAATAATAATACAAAGATAAAATGCAAATAAAGTGTACTAAAGAAAAGACCACTATCAAGCTTTACAGAGATAAAATTTCCTTCTTAGAACAGTTGAAAAATATTTCAGCCTGGAGCAAATTCACGTTGGATCAAAAGGAAGGTCAACTGACCAAGTATGATATTATTCTATGATTTGATCCAATATAACCAAATTTACAATAATCTCTGATGTTAACACTACTCAGCTACCTGGATTGGGACTAGAGAGAATCTGTCCATGGCTTGATCTGACTAGATATTCCACACATGGGTTTTGGGCTGCCACTGTCCTCCATAGCCTTCTACAAATTGAGTGCTCATGATTTCAGCTATGATACTTTCCCCTTCATCATCTGGATGTTGCCATAGTCATCTTTGGATCTTTGAAGCACACCAGCTTGTATGAGGGCTCATACAACTCATTTCAATCCATACTTCCATCCATTGTGTCAAGCACATTTGTACATTTGCTGCTATCACCATTCTCAAAACATTTGCTTTCTAATTGAGTCCTTGGTATCAGCTCCTCATTTTCTCTCTCTCTTCCTGCTTCCTCACTCCCTCATGAACCCTTAATAATTTATAAATTATTATTTTGTCACATCTTATGCTTTCTGACATCTCCCGTTACCCACTTTTCCTTCATGCACCCTGGCCCCCACAGAAGAAGTTAGATCTAGATCTTTGTAATCAGTTTTCCCCACTTTCCCTCCACCCTCCAAGTACTGCCACTCTCACAATTGGTCCTGAAGAGATCATCTGTCCTGTGTTTCCAGTTCCTCTCTGTATCATTGTATATACTCTGGTCTAGCCAAATTTGTAAGGTAGAATTGGTATAATGATAGGGGGTAAGAAGCATTTAAGAAATAGAAGAAAGTTGTAAGTGTCATCATTGCTACCCTGAATCTTGACTGGTTTATCTTCTCCCTGGGACCCTTCTGTAAGAGAATAACCAGTTGCCCCAATCTACACTTCCTGACAATTGCTGAAGACAAAGTGGGTGCACAAGTAAATGTGATGAAGAACGTTGATGGTGCCTGGCTATCTAAAAATATACCATCTGGAGTCTTAAAGACTTAAAGGTAAACAATGACCATCTAGCTCAGAAGCAACAAAGCCCACAGGGAAGAAGCATACCAGCCTGTGTGATCACGAGGTGCTGAAATCAGCTATCAGACATCAAAGAACAAACTTCTTTCCTTTCTTTTTAATTATCTTTTGCTTTCTTCATGAATAATGTTCTTGATGTCTTCCCACAGTTCATCAGGTCCTCTGCCATTAGGGTTCAGTGTGTCTAATCTGTTCTTGGCCTGTTTTAAAAATTTAGGTGTGATAGACTCAAGGTCATATTTTGGCTCTTGTGGACTTATTTTCACTTTCTTTACCTTTACCCTTTACTTACATATGAGCAATTGGTGTTCTGTTCCACGGTCACCCCTGGCCTGGTTTTAGTTGCTGAAACTGAGCTTCTCCATGATGCCTTCCCACAGATGTAGTCAATTTGATTTCTGTGTAATCCATCTGGAAAAGTCAATGTTGTTGAGTCACTTTTTATGTTGTTGAGAAATAGTGTTTGCTATGAGAAAATACTTGATCTTGCACAGTTCTATCATGTGATCTCTGGATTCTATCACCAGAGTCCATATTTTCCAACTACTGTTCCTTTTTCTGTTTCTAATTTTTTGTTCCCTCACCCCCGTCTGCTTCCAATTTTTGCATTCCATTCACCAGTAATTATCAATGCATTTTGATAGTATGTTTGATCAATTCTAGACTTACTACATTGGTAGAATTTTTCCATTTCTTCGTCACTCCCTTTTGTGATCTGTCCATAAATTTGAATAATAGTTGTGTTGCTTGGATTTTTTTCAATGAGGACAGATATAAGAATGCTTCAGACATAGTGTCCTTCAAGATAGATCTTGGAATGTCCTTTTTGAATATAAATATAACACCATTCCTCCTGAATGTGTCATTTCTAGCATAGCAAATCATATGATTTTCTGATTCAAAATGACCACTACCGGTATATTTCAGCTCACTGCTAAGAATGTTGATTTTTTACATGTTCTGTTTCAACTTTTACAGCTTTCAATTTTCCTAGATTCATATTCTCCACATTTCCCATTCTGATTATTAATTTGTATTTATAACTGTTTCTTCTCATTTTGCGTCATGCCCCATCAGCAAATGAGGATTCCAAAAGTTTTACACTCACAGGCTTTCCTCCATCCACATCACTATGGTTGACTCTATTCTGAGAAGGTGGCTTTTCCTCAGTTATATTGTGAGTGCAGTCCTACCTGAGGGGCTCCTGTCCAGGCACTGTCTGTGCCACTGTTCTGCTTCTTTTCATGAGGTTTCCAGTACCTGACAATGTTTCAATTCTGTCCAAAGGTTTTTTGTGGCTAAATCTTACAAAGTGCTCAGCCTATTTCTTCTTAGTCTGGGAGATCTGCTGAAATCTGCTCACTTTGGTGAGCCTGCTGTCATTTGGAATACCAGTGACATAGCTGCCAGCATCCCAGCAACAAGTCATCACAGCATGACACGCTGACAGACATGTGGTGGATTTGAACCCTTGTTGACGAATATCAAGGGCTTCAGCCTTCTATGTGGATTGCAATTCAATGTAAAGGAAACCAAAATCTTCACAACTAGACAGTAGGTAACCACATGATAAATGAAGAAAAGATTGGAGTTGACAAGGATTTTGTCTTCTGTAGATTCACCATCAATGCCCTTGGGAACAGCAGTTTAGACATCAAACGACCCATTGCATTGGAGAAATATACTGTATAAGACCTCTTTAAAGTGTTGTAAAGAAAGGACTTACCTTGAGGTACGTCCAAAGAAAGGATCTTACCTTGAGGCCATGGTATTTTCAGTCATCTCAAGTGCATGTTAAAGTGGAACATTGAAAAAAGATGCTCAAAGAAGAATTGGTGCCTTGGAATTGTGCTGGTGAAGAATATTGAAAAGTACTCTAGACAGCCAATATAAGCAACTAACTTTCTTGGAAGAAGTACAGCCAGAATGTTCTTCAGAGGTAAAGTCTTCTTCTCGAGTACTTTGGACACGTTGTCAGCAGAGTCTGGGCCCTGCAGGAAGATCTTAAAAAGATGGACTGATACAGGGACCGCATTGATGGACTCAAGCATAAGAACAGTGGTCAGGATGGTGTAAGGCTCGGCAGTGTTTCTTTCTGTTGTGCATAGGGTCGCTGTGAGTCAGAACTGACTTGATGGCACTTCACAACTTCAAGCAGCTCAGGTTGATCTGAAGAACGTGCGAGTCTATCCCACCTGAATCGTCATCATATCTGTGCTAGGTTTCTGGAATGATTTTCCCTGGTTCTCATTTCTAGAAGCTGAGAGAATTCATGGGGCAGAAGCACTTTTGTAAATCCAAGTACCCTTTAGGAGGGAAAAGGAAGCTTTGGGCAATACAGTCTCCGCTAGCACACACTACCCCTGCAAAGTGGGCAAGGTTGCTTGGTGAGCGGTGGGAGAATTTTCACCACAACTTCGGAGGCATGTGCTTGGAGAGATCGCACCCCCAACCTGAAAGAAAGAGTAGCCTGCCCTCAGGCTCTGTCAGTTGTCCCTCCTAACCCCCCTTGAGGAGGAGAGGGGCCAGGTTGAGGGTGTTACCAGTCTTAGTGGCTGAGTTTAGGTGCACCTGTATGATGTAATGCTGTGGGTGTCTGGTGTGCATGCCCACGTCCACCTTCACCTCAGTCTAAGTGACCTTGGTCTGAGCATGGCCTGTTTGGATTGTCCCCATAGGTGTCGAATGAGTGCCTGATTCCTTTCAAATCCCTTTATTGTGGGATGGTCAGCTAATTTTTGTTTAGTGTGGGCATTCAACGGAGACATCTCTCTTTATCCCTAATCTTCCTACCTTTCATCTCAACAACAGATTTGACACATTGGACACAACAAGACAAAGGAAATTATTATAATGAAATATGCAAAGGCCGAGAGGTAGAAAACCAAAGAGGAAAATCATGCTCAGCACATTTCAAACTGAAAAATCTGGAAGGAAAAACAATGTTTAAGTCTCAAGTTATAGCATTTAAGGATTCTATTAGGAAAACCAAGGAGTGCTAGCAGAATGGTGGGTGCCAAGTGGACTGTGAGTAGCGAGGTTGGGCGTTTGAAACTACACCTGACTCATGGAAGTAGATGGAGAAGCCAGTTGGTTTGTCAACTGGGGCAATATTTCACAATTAAATTTAAAACAAAACAGGAAAAGCCCTGACAGTTGTGATGTTTAATTTTCCAAAGCCAGTAAGCAAGTAAGTTGTGATTTCCAATTCCAGTTAGGTCTGTCTGTTGTCCAAACTTCCTAATAGTTTTATTAAAGGCCATCAAGTTAGTTTCAACCCATGTAGCTTAGTAGAATGGCTATAATAGTGTCCTGACTTCAAAGAACAAAAAATCATATCATTGCGAGTGATGGAGAGTGCGGACTGGACACCAAAGTCCATCTGTAGGCAACTGGACATCCCCTTACAGAAAAGTCAAGGGAGATGATGAGCCAGGCAGGGTGCAATGTAGCAACAAGGAAACATACAACTTTCTGCTAGTTCTTTAATGCTTCCTCCCCCCAACTGTCATGAGCGCAATTCTACCTTGCAAAGTTTGCCAGCCCAGAGGATGTACATGGTACAGGTAAGAAATGGAAACACAGGAAATCCAGGACAGATAAACCCCTCTGGACCAATAATGAGAGTAGGGAAACCATGAGGGTAAAGGTAAGGTGGGGTTCAAAGGAGAAAACAATCACAAGGATCTACATATAACACCCCCTCCCTGAGGGGATGGACAACAGAAAAGTGGATGAAGGGAGACGTGGGACAGTGTAAGGCATGAGAATAATAATAATTATCAAGGGTCCTTAAGGGAGGGGGGACAGGGAGAGAGGGGAAAATGAGGAGCTGATACTAAGGGCTCAAGTAGAAAGAAAATATTTTGAGAATGTTGATGTCAACAAATGAATAAATTTGTGCTTCACACAATGGATGGAATGTGATAAGAGTTGTACAGACCCCAAGAAAATGTTTTTTTTTTAAAGAAAAAAAAAAAGAATGTCCTGACTGCAATCTCTACAGAGGTAAGTCAACAGATCTTCCTCCCTGGCAACCTCTCTCTTGGTGCCTCATTAACATAAACAAAGAATACCCACTTGTGTTGTTGCTAGTGCCATCTAGTGTCCTCCAATGTGCAGTGACCTCTGTGTACACCTCCAGGGCCTGCAGCATCCTCAGAGCTTTCCTGTTTGAGCTGATTGTCGCAGCTACTGTGTCCACCCATCCTGCCAGGGGCCTTCCTCCTTTTAGAGGTTCTCCCTAGTGGAGTAGTGCTTACCTGTCGATGGGCAACGTCCATCGTTTGAAACCACCGGCCTCTCCAAGGGAGAAAGACAGGAATTTCTACTTCCATCAGGAGTTACAGTCTTGGAAACTTGCAGGGCGGTTCTACTCTGTCCTGCAGGGTCTCGATGAGGCGACATGGACGCCAGTGAGTTTGGTTTTTCCGAGTTCCTGCTTGCCAAGCATGGTGTCTGTTTCCAGGCACTGGTCGCTCCTGATAACCAGTGCCAATAACCCATTCTTAAGCAGGGTTATTCCCATAGGTGCAGAGATTGAAGTCGACAACACATATTTTGAAGTGAGTAAAATTCAACCCATTACAGATTATACTCTGAAAGTGAAATATGTACAGGGTCTTTCTTCACAAAGGTTTACAACTTCTAGAAACTTCTCCTCTGGTTCCATATTTGTTACCTCATGTACTTGACAACGCCCTACATTTTGAGGTAGGAATAATGGATATTTATGGATAACTATGTACCCATCTGTCTGCTGAGTACTAGATGAACAGTACTCATCACAGTGATATTCCATCATAGGTCCTCATAGCACCACCTCTTTGTGTGGACAGACACTGAGACCCACAGTGTAATAGACCTGTCTCAGGTCACACAGATGGTATGTGGGAGAACCAGACTTTGCAATCAGGCCTTCTGGGTCCACAAACACATCACATATCCTACTGTATAAGAAAAGCTACCTTCTCCAGTGAACCCTCAGTCTGCAGTGGATAGATTGTATTCTAATGGACCCTATTCTGATTTCTAGAGGGACTACAGGACAGAGTGGAACTGCTTCATTGGGTTTCTAAGCCCTTAGTCTTCAAGGAACAGTCAGTCTCCTCCACCCTCAAGATGGCTGGTGTGTTCTGTGAACCTTGTGGTTTAGCAACCGAAGGACGGTTTCATCCACTGAACTATCAGTTGAATTTTATCCACATATCAAAATATGTGTTGTAAATCTCGACCCCTACACCAATGGGAAAAATCCACTTAGGAATGGGTTCTTAGGCTGGGCTATCATGAGGGACCAGTTCCTGGAAACAGACAGCATGTTTGGTAAAGTAGAAACTGAAACTAACAAACTCACTGCCACCCAGTGGATGTCGACTCTCAATGACCCTACAGGGCAGAGTAGAACTGCCCCAATGAGTTCTCAAACTGTAACTCTCTACACGGGTGGAAAGTCCTGTCTTCCTCCTTCAGGGTCGCTGGTACTTTTGAACGTGCAAGCTACTCTGCCACCTTAGATCTACGGCTGCTGTGAAGTTGACTCCTGGCTCACAGTCACGTGACGTACAGCAGGCTGGGTGCTATGGCCCTTCTAATTCTAGTCCTCTATTATGTGATATGTACTGAGCACATCACATGAGAAGTTGGATTATATAAAACTCAGGAAGAATTGAAGCACTTGCTGCTGGAGATCACGGACTTTAGCCTTCAACCTGGATTATAACTCAGTATAAAGAAGACTGAAATCCTCACAACTAGACCAGTAGGTAGCATCATGATAAATGGAGAAAAGATTAAAGTTATCAATAATTTTGTCATCCTTAGACCTACGATTAATACTCAAGAAAGCAACAATTAAGAGATCAAAAGATGTACTGCATGGGCCAAATCTGCTGCACAAGAGCTCTGTAGAAGACTGCAGAGCAGGGATGCCACTTTGAGGACAAAGACGTGCCTGAGCCAAGCCATGGTGTTCTCCATTGCATCATCTGCAAATGAAAGTTGGACATAGAATAGGGAAGACCAAAGAAGAATTGATGCACTTGAATTGTGGGGCCTGAAAAGAATATTGAAAATGCCCACAGACTGCTAAAAGGACAAACAGGTCTGCATTGGAAGAAATAATGCCAGAGTGTCCCTTAGAGGCAAGGAGGACAAGACTTCATCTATCTTACATACTTTGGACATATTGTCAGGGGAGAACAGTCTCTGGAGATGGACATCATGTTTGGTAACGTGGAGGGACAGAGAGAACGAGGAAGGCCCTGGGCAAGAAGGGTTGACACAGTGACTGAATCAATGGGTTGGGTACAGGAACAATTTGAGGATGGTGCAGGACTGTGCAGGGTTTGGTTCTGTGGTGCACAGGGTCGCTATAGGGGGGAGTTGACTCCATGACACCTGACAGCAATAACGACAAATAACAGCAAACTAACACTCCTTAGACAGAGACACAAGTATATGCTCTGCCAAAATTCTTAATGGGGATGAATCGTTGGTGGCCCCAAATTCATGATGGACTTCTCAGATGTAGAATTAACATGTTATATTTCCATGATACTTTCTTATAATAAGAAAGCCTGAGGAAAAATTATGACCAGGTTCTGAGGAGCCAGAGAATCTCAGAGGAGCCTTGTGGAGGACAGACAGCCATGTGTAGATTTGCCATGCTTGACATGTACTACTTTTTCATAAATACAGGTGTGTGGAAACCTTGCAACCATTCAATTTATGGACCCCTGTGGCGGCCATGTATTCATGA
>PVJH01006928.1:0-19523 GCA_004026705.1 Nesogale talazaci
GGTGGTAGAAGCAACTCAGCATGAACAGGGGTCTTCATGTGGCCTCTCCAGCTTCAGAGGTCTGGTTCCATGAGGGCGAGGCTGTGTGGCTTCTCCTCTGGTTCCTGCAGCAGTTTGGACACTGCCATCTTGTCTTGTCCATAATTCATCACCTGTAAGACTAACTCCCAACAACTGGGAGATAGCTTCTCATTTTAACAAGGGAAATATTGTGAGATTTTCCAGACGTATCAGGAGAAAGCCGTGCACACAGAGGACTCATTGGCTACTGAATGGCTATCTCCAGATTAACAGGCTAGATTCCACCCCTACATCTCAATCATAAAGTTAACATAAGCATATGACCCCCACAGTACCTGTGTCCATGCTCTGGTCAAGCCTGAATGAAAGGTAGAACTGGAGTCATGAAAGTGGGGGGTGAGGAAGCCTCAAAAAACCAGAGGAATCTTGAGTGCTTCATCAGTGCTATATTGCACCCTGATTGACTCCTCTCGTGCTTGTGACCCTTCTGTGAGGGGATGTCCTGTGGTCTGCAGAAGAGTTTGGGATCTCTATTTCAACTCCACTCATTCTAAACTATAGAGAGTCACTGAGTTTTGCTAGTGACTCTCTGGGATATTTGGGGACACTGTAATCTGGAACACTGGGATGATGCTCATGTTTTCCCACATTCTGAGATGCCCTGTGCACACTGAGAACATAGCTGTATTTGTTACGATAAGCTTAGTCCCAAGGAACTGTGCTTAGAGCAATTCTATCATCATGCTATTGTTACATTACGTGTGTTATGTCCCGTTGCCTCATTGTATATAAAGCTGTACATTGGAAATAAAATTTGATCACTAGTCCACTGGCCACTCTTTTCCTTCGGGTCATCACTCTCTGCAGGTCCATACCGCTGTACATTAACACTAAACAATATATTTTTTGTTTGTTTGTTTTGGTTCTTTTCATGCCTGTTACCCAATCCTGTCAAAACCTCATGATCTCACAGGCCAGTGTGCTTCTTCTCTGTAGGCTTGTTGCTTCTCTGCTAAATGGCTGTTTGTTTAACTTCAACCATTTAAGACCCTAGATGCTAGGTCTTTTAATAGCCAGGAACTATCAGCTTTATTCACCACATTTGCTTATGCACACATTTTATCTTTAGCAATAGAGCCAGGGGAGGGCATCTTCTTTATGCCTCTAGAGCAGTGGTTCTCAACCTGTGGGTTGCGACCCCTTTGGGTGTTGAATGACTCTTTCACAGGGGTCCCCTGATTCATAACAGTAGCAAAATTACAGTTCTGAAGTAGCAGTGAAAAAAATTATACCTTTGGGGTCACCATAACATGAGGATCTGTACTATAAGGGTGGCGGCATTAGGAAGGTTGAGAACCATGGCTTTAGAAGATTGACTCCCTACAAGTTGGAAGGAGAAGATATCTTGGGGACTGGCATGTTTCTTCTTGCTCTCTCTGTCTCAGGGGATCCATTTAAAAAACTCTTGCCCTGTCTCCATCCCCAGCAAAATAAATCTTCATCATAAAGTTGCCAAGAATTTAAGGTGGTGATGGAGCCCACATGATAATCCATGGTCTTTCCCAGGAACAGTAGACTCCGTACACACCCCTGGGTAAAGGTGGGGATTCTCAATTGAAGAGCCCATCTGGAAGGCACAGATAGGGTCTCATCCTCTTCCCAGCTCCATCTTCACAACCTGGGTGAAACCTTTGCTGGTTTTCCATCTGTATTAGCCACCGGCTTATTTATTCCCGGTCAGGGCCAGAGTCCTGAGGAAAGCCTTCCTGTGGGAGCCACTTTGGCATCTCACGGGCCCATGAAGGCGATGCCTTAGTATTTCAGAGTATAGATGAAGAGAATGCATTTTTAGTGAACAAATTGCTAAGAAGTTTATAAACCTGCTGCTGTGGTTGAACCAAGCTTTTGAACACTTCAAAAGCAGCTTTGGCCTTTACCCATCCCCAGAGGCTATTGGAGTTGAATTTAAGGAGCCTTTGGGGTGGGTGGCAGGGATTCCAGAGATGGGCCCCGCCTCATTTTTTATATTCTGGATCGCCTAGAATCTCTTAGTCTTGGTGTAGAATGATTACGTTTGTGACCTCAGGTCACCATGACCCAGCACTGCAATTTCCTTCATTTCTGTACCAAGCTCTCTGTCCCATACACAGCAGCTGCAACCGCTCACAAGTGTCCAATGACTGGGGAAAAGTGAAAATGAGCTGCAAATCCTTTAAGAGCCTGGTGTTTGGGTTTTCCAGTTGGATTGTGCCTGTAAGTCAAGTACTCAGGAGGGACAGGGGACCCAGGGCGAAACTGCTGGTGACCAGCTGGGTGACCGTGAGTAGCAGTGTCCATATCTGTACACTGAGAGGTGGGACTGGCTCATTTATAGGGCCCTTCCAGGTCAGCACTTCATGCTCTTTATTTTCCCAGTTGTTTGTTTGTTTGGACCTTATTTAGAGAGGGAAGAGAATTCTGTGGGAATAAACAGTTTAAAAGAGTCATTGAAACCATCTCTATTTGTTGGTCTGTGTTGGAATAGGTTCTGTGTCAGCAGGTGTGTTAGTCCGGGTAGACTAGAGAAACAATATTCATAAACACACATGTATATAAGGGAAAGGTTTATATACAAGAGAAATTGAACATTGAGAAAAAAAATCTCAGCCCAGTCCAGTCCAAGGTCATAAGTCCCATATTAGCCCAGATGTCTGATACCAATCTATAAATCCTCTTCAGATTCATGAAGCACATGCAATGATATCAGGACAACCACAGAGCAGTGGGTGCAGAATCTTGTGTATTCAGTGGCAGTAGAAGCATCTCAGTGCTTGCAGGGATCTGTGGCTCCTTCAGTCTCCAGGGCTCAGGGTCTATCAGCATGATGTCATGTGTCTTGTCAGCTGCAACATCTTTCAAGGAGTGAGCCAAGAGATAGTGTCTTTTGCCTCCAAGAAGGAATTACAGATTTCCCAGAATTCTCAGAGGTGAAAGCCATGCCCATATAGAGGACTCATTTACTCTCTCCAGATTGACAGGCTTGATTCCACCCCTGAACTCTTAATCCTCAAATTGACATCAGATTAAGTGACTGCTACAGCAGGTTACAGGAGGAGCATGCTGCTGTGAAAGACCCTCAGTTGCTGTTGACAGTGACCCCTGTGTGTCAGGGAACTGTGTGCCACAGGGTTTTCAATGGCTAATGTTTTGGAAATTGATCATTAGGGCTTTTGTATAAAGTGTGCTTGGGGGGATTTGAATTCTAACCTTTCAATTCAAAGCTGAACATGTTAGTGAATCATACAGTTTATGTACTCAGTTTGTATATTGGGCCATTCATTCAGTGAATGTGTGCTATATATCTGTTGGGTTATGAGACACTGGGTTTGTAGCAGTGGGTGAAACAGAAATTGCATTTGATAGAGGTAAGACCATCAACTCACCAACAAATGTGGTTAAGTACAGGCAACAGAAAGGTGTTGACACAGGCATACACAAGAGTATGAGAGAAAATTCGAGTGTGTTGTGTGGAGAGAGAAGGGAAGTGATAATGATCAGATCATTGAGGTAGAAGATGGCCAGGGGAAACTTTTTAAAGAGGTGCTCGGCTATCAAAAGATGTAGCATCCGGGTTTTTAAAGGCTTGAAGATAAACAAGCGGCCATTTAGATGAGAAGCAACAAAACACCCACTGAATAAGCACACCAGCCTGTGTATTCACAAGGTGTCAATGGGATCAGGTATCAGGCATCAAAGCACAAAGAATCATATTGTGAATGAGAGGGAGTGCAGAGTGGGGACCCAAGCCCATCTGTAGGCAACTGGTCAAAGGAGATGAGCCAGTCAAGGTGCAGTTTAGCAACAATGAGACAAGCAACTTTCCTCTAGTTCTTAAATGCTTCCTATGCCTCCCTCCCCCCACATCATAATCCCAATTCTCCCTTCCAAATGCAGCTAGACCAGAGTATGTACACCTGTACAGATAGAAACTGAAAACACAGGGAATCCAGGACAGATGAACCCCTCGGGACCAGTGATGAGAGTGGCAATAACAGCAGGGTGGAGGGAAGGTGGGGTAGAAAAGGGAAACTGAGCACAGGAGCTACATAGATAACCTCCTCCCTGGGAGACAGATAACAGAAAAGTGGGTGAAGGGACATGCTGGACAGTGTAAGACATGAAAAAATAATAAATTATCAAAGGTTCATTAAGGGAGGGGGCAGGGAGAGAGGGGAAAAATGAGGAGCTGATACCAAGGGCTCAAGTAGAAAGCAAATGTTTTGAGAATGATGAAGACAACAAATGTATAAATGTGCTCAACACAATGAATGTATATATGGATTGTGATGAGTTATACTAGGCCCCCCATATAATGATTAATAAAAAAGTAACCATTAAAGGTGACACCTGAAAGGATCAATGGAATGAAGCAAAATGATTTCCTGCAGTCAATAGTATTTCACACACATGTGCTTGTGTTTATGCATATGTATCTGTGTTTTGTGGGTGTGGTTGTGAAGCTTGTGCACAAAGGTGACAGTATTATCTAGGCATCTAGCAGTTAGGAAAAGCTCTATCCTGGCTCTGGAGACTTGGAAGGCCCTGCTGTGTTACCTTTAATTTCTGATATGTTGGGAGGCCCAGGGAGGTTTCAGGGGGAAACCTAGGAGCTGAGGTGACCTGGAGAGGGCTGGGGAGAAGGGTGTGCAGCGTTTACCATTAAGGAGTGGAAGGAAAGACTCTACTGACCCAACAAGCGATGCCACATGGGTGGCACTTGAGCAACTGTCATGTGGGTGCGATCTTCATGATCCCGGTGATTTTGACAATAAAGCCATTGCAGTCACAGATCATTTTAAATTCTGGCCACCTGGCCTATCTGGTAGAGAAAAGAATAAGTCTAAAGCCTTTCCCATTGCAGGCATCCGTAGTATTTATGTCCTGGATCATGCTTTCAAGGAAGGAGGGAGGATTACCAAGTTAGATAGATATGTTCCTCCCAAGAAGGTAACCAACCTGTTCCATGTTCTTTATTTAAAATTGTATTTTTTTTTCATGTGTCTCTTGTAGGCGACATCACTGCCCACATCTCCCTACCAAGATTTATGATAAAACAGAGAACCCATGTCTTCTCTCCGAGTACACCGAGAACTACCCCCTCTATTACTCATACCTGCCCTGGGAGTCTTTCAAGCCCAAGCTCGAGTACAAGAAAGGCTCTGTTCCGATGGAAGGCCTGACCACATCGAGGTGAGGACAAGTCGTACTCATGAGTCAAGGGGTGGTACGACAGCAGCAATGTCCGTAAGATGTACACTACTCATGTAATGATAAATGGTCGTAATATACAGAATCAAAACCTTCTATAATGCTCTGATGTCAATGTTCTATGCTGCTCAAAGGAATTCTTGCTTTATTAACCTGCTTGATTTTCCCTACCTCCCTCTGAAAGAGAAAATGTCCGTATGTTCTGGCATGAGGGGAGTAAGCCGATTTAGATATGATAGGAGATTAAAGTAATGAAGAGAGGAAAAGGGAGGGAAGGAGCCGCTGCTGAGAAAAGGGTTTGGGGCGTCGGTTCTGGGAGAGGGTCTTGGGGTTGCGGTGGGGGGAGGGGGGTGAACAAAAACAGGAATGTGTTCCTGAGAAAACAGCACTGTGGATTTTGAACTGACATCCCCCCGCCCCCCGCCGCCTCCTTAAACTTCCTATAAGGAGTTCCGGGGTGGTGCAAACAGCTACAATACCAAGCTGCTAAACACCGATTGAAGTCCACCTGGGCAGGCAAGGGGGTGGGGGTGGCGGTTGGCACAGAGGCCAATGATCTACTTCTGAGAAGTCGGTCTACTTCCGTTCTGCCACATGTGGGCCAGAATCGGCCCCAGTGCATGCTCTCTGAGAATATGGACAAAGACTAGATTTCCTGTTAATGACTCTGCCAAAGGGCAAGTCTCTGGAGCAGTTGGTTCAGCATTTACAGTGGGAGAAGTGTCTGTCTGGAGAGGGTGGGGAAACGAATACACTGCAGGCTTGCTCTACATGTCGCAACACCCTACGGTTGGCAATGAACTTGGTTAGTAACTTCAGGTGGTGACTTGTGAGTGGCGGGGTTGAACCACCTGTGAGTGTAGCTGGGCAGAGTGTCCACATAGCTGGGCAGAGTGTCCGCGTAGCTGGGCAGAGTGTCCGCGTAGCTGGCTTGATCCTCAGGTGAGAGTTGAAAGGCTGATGTGCCTTCTGCATCTCCAAGGAGCAGAGTAGCCGTGAAGAAGGGATGGGATCATGTGTGTAAATTGTTCCAGCACAGGAGTTGCCCATCCCAGGGGTCAATGACATGGTAGTATTTCTTCATTGTGTTTCCCCATTGCCTCATAGTTTTGTGATTTTTAAATCCAAGTTTCCGGAGAGCTTAGGTGAGGCAGAACAACCCTATTTCAGTCTCTCCCCTTTTCTCTTTGGTGTTCCTTGGTTTCTTGCCTACTGGATCTCTTCCTCAGGGTAGTTTCTCTGTTGAACCCACAGAGTGATAGAAAGGTCTAAGTTATGGATGGAGGACCCATAGGCTGGGGAATGAAGCCCAGAGACCCCTGAGCTTGTGGGAACCACTGTGCAGCAGCTGTTTGAGGGTGGGAGGAGCGAGGCCCTTGTCTGCGCTTTGATTTGAATGAATCTAAACTCTTTTAAGCAGTTATCTGAAATTATTTAAGTGCAATATTTCTAAATTATGAGCTGTTAAAAGTGATAAGGTTGGCAACTTTCACTCTCAATCCATGATTCTCTAAACAATGTGAATCTTGAACGATGGGGCTTAATATTGCCCATAAACTCAATCCATTTCTGGGTGTGTCGAGGCCACTATGGAGTCCTGGGGTGGTGCAAACTGCTAAGCACTCGACCACTAGCCGAAAGACTGGAGACCCAAGTCCACCCTGAGCCACCTCAGAGGAAAACCATGGCAATCACCACCTAAACATATCAGTCACTGAGAACCTCATTCGACTCTCACACAGTCGCCAAGGAGAAAGCCATGTGAGAGCAACCCGTTTGAAACACCACAAGAGCAGTGGCCATAGCTGAGCATTTTTCATTGGCTCTTACGAAGCCATGGGCAGGACAAAGGATGGTTCAGGCACATGTGTCAGAGGCATGGGGTTGGGAGGGAAGGACTTGTGTAGGAGTGACTTGTGAGCATTGGTCTTCTTGTCTCTGTACCCAGTTGACAGGAGAACAAGTGCTCTTTTGTGAAATAGAAAGTGCATTACAGACATGCTTGGGACATAAGCCCTGCTTTGGAAATACAGAAACGGCTTCTTTGAGAGTGGGATGGTTGACCATGCTATCTGCTGTCCGCAGGATAGGAGAAAGAACACAAACCTCCTCTCTGCCCATCATCTAGCTTGGAGGCTCCACTTGACAGAGCTCCACCCAGCTCCCTCCTCCAGCTGGCCCCTTTGCCCAACAAAAACTTACCCTCTGACCTGTCCTAAATTATCCTTGCCTTGTGTCACTTGCAACAATAAACACATCATACTAAAGGCTCCGCGCCCTTGCCTGTATGGAAATAAATCTCACTCGTGTCAAGATGTCCAAGTGGAGGAAGGCAGAGATGAAGGAAGCAGCGTCTAAGAGTAGCTGCTAACAATCATGTTCATTGTGGTCGAGCTGATTCCAATTCAGCAACCCTGTAGGAGGGTCACGCAGTTCCAAAGAGATTCTGAGTCTCCACATCCCTATGGAAACAGACCCGTCATCTTCCTCTTGTGGGGCAGCTGGGGAGTTTCTAACAAGCAACAATGTGGTAAGCAGCGAACAGCTTAACCACGGCAGAACCAGGTCCTTCTGTTAACGGCCCATTCTCAAACTCAAGCCTACTGTCATCGGACCCATTCTGACTCCTGTTGACCTGATTGGACAGAGTAGAATAGACCCTGCGTGCTTCCAAGGCTGTCCATCTTTTTATGAACAGAAACTGCCTCTTTCTCACCACACCTTGCTTCTGGGGAGTTTGTACTGCTGACCTTGTGCTGACCAGTTCAACACACAACCCACAAGAACCCCTTAGGAGTCAGCCACGGAGTCTTTCAAAGAAGTGTGCCGTTTGGTTTTTGCTTGTTCATATTAGGGTGCGTCTCAGAGGTGCTATATCAATGGAGGTCACCCTCTTGAAGTTGTTAGATGCTTTTCTGTCTTTTGCTATATGGGACCCAGGATGGATGACCATATAGGGACAGCAAGTAGAATAAGGGTTTCGGAGGGTGGAGGGTGGGGTTCTGTGGGGAGGGGTGTTAAAAAGGGGACGATGTCAAGGAGTCTGAAACTGATTGTGGTGGCAATTGTACAATTCTACCTGACATGATTGAACTGTGGAGTGATGTATGTGTTAAATTCCAATTAATAATGAAAACAATTAAAATAAAAAAAGGCCACAAGTGTCAGGACAGAACAAACGTTACATTGCACCAGTGAAGAGCTCCTTGCAGGGCTGCTGGGGCCTGTGGGTCAGCCCAGTGTTTACACAGGCACCCCTGCACCCCTCTGCTCCTTAGAGCCCCTTGACCAGAACACCCTTTTCACTTCGCGAACCAAAGGCTGGCTGGCAGGCTGGCTGAGGTTGGCTCTGGCCTGCCACCTGCTGAATGAGAAAGTCATGTGTCCCAGGGCTTGGCTGGGTTGGGTGATTAAGCCCAGACACAAAAAACACCTGGTTTCTGGAAAGGTTATCCTCCCAGCATGAGGCATGATTACAGCTGCACTCAGCTCCCACCATAAATCTTGGGGATTTACAGCAGGTGCCATGACAAGAATGCTCATGATTTTCAGGCCTTCTTAGTGTGAAACTGTTTCTTGCAGCCCTTGGTAATTCTCTCAGAAAGGATCCACCTTCAGTTAAGGTACACCCGAGTTCAACTTATGATGAGGTCTGCATTTCAAGCCTCATTTCTTCTCAAGCACACCACCATGTAAAACACTTGAGTCTCATTTTGTGACATTATTTCAGTTGGCTAAGCCAGCTGTCTACAGGTGGGCAAAATGAATCCCTTTGGAAGAAGATGAGACTTCAAGATGGTGTTAGTGGGTTATCCTACAGGGCATGGGACGATCGGGGGGAGGGGACAAAGGTGCAGTGAGAAAAGTCAGATGAGTCCCCCTTTTGATGGATTTGACTGAGGGCAGAGCAGGGAGATGGCAGCAGTTTCCTGCATTGATTGCCTTGGCTCTTTGGTAAATTGACCAGGGTGAATGTCCTAGGTATTTAATGTCACCATTTCTGAAAATACCACTTACTAGTTGATGGCTTATAAATACATTTATCGCAGTGTATGGTGCTTGAAGTCCCAATTCAGAGTGGCAGCCCTAAAGGAAATCTCTCTCTGCTGGTTCTAGGGTAAGGTGCTTGCGCCTTCGCAATCTTCATGACTTGTGGCATCTCCTTTTCTCATCTTGCTGCTTCTCTCTGCTTCCTAACCCTCACAGTTTATCTCTGGAAGGATTCCTTCTTTGTGGTAGTCTAGGCATTACTGGGTGCTTTAGTTTGACAAAGGTCTTCCTTCACATGCCACCTCCCTTCCCTGTATGTGCTTATCTCTGGGCCTGGTGTTATTTTTTTTTATTTATCTATTTTAACCTGAAATTTTTTTGGGGGGGCATCACTGCCCTCTGGTGGTCGTGGGAGCTACCCAGCGCTGCTCCTGAGAGCCACCGCTGGATTTGAACCGCCACCACTGGATTTGAACTGTGGGCTGCAGTCCTCCACTCAACCACTTATGCCCCCGGGGCTCAGCCCACAATTTAAATTTTGAGGGGCATGTGATTCAATTCATAACAGTATCCTTTCTAAAAATCATTAAAAAATCATAGCAAACCTGAACCCACACACTACTTTTTTTTTACATTATTCTTTTGAAATACATGCTTTACCCCTCTGCTCTGAAATGTGCTGAGACTGGAACTGAGCATTAATAGGGACATGAAGAAAAAGGTCTCGGCACCAAAATTCCCAAGAAGGTAGCTAGCTAATGCTGTGAAGAGCCTTTGCATTGGCTCTGACGCACACTGACCTTGTGTGTAACATAGATAAGCAGCGCCCGGCCCGGTACCATCCTCACAATGGTTGCTGTGGGAGAGCATGTTATTGCAGACACTATGCCAGTCCATCTCCTCGAAGGGTGTCCTTTTTGCTTGGGGCCTGACCTTTACCAGTCATGATGTTCTCTACCGATTGGTGCCTCCTGATGACATGTCCAAAGCATGTGCAATGGAGCCTCATCTTCCTCACTTCTAAGGTGGATTCTGGCCGGACTTTCTCCAAAACATTTTTTTCCCCTTTCTTCTGGTAGTCTATATTCAAGCTTACCCTAGAACTGACAGAGAGAGATTTCCTTTAGGGCTGCCACTCTGAATTGGGACTTCAAGTACCATACACTATGATAAATGTATTTGTAAGCCGTCAACTAGTGGTATTTTCAGTGATAGTGACATTATTAATTCTTTGTTCACACCTTAATTGGCCAGTTTTTATATACATTTGAGGTGATTGACAGTATCATGGCTTGAGTGATGAAAGTGACACCTTTCCTTTTTATACTTTGAAGAGAGCTTTTGTACTAGAATGGCCCACTACACGATGTTGTTTGATTTCTTGACTGCTGTTGTCACGGGCAATGACTATGGCAAAGAGTGCCATCCTTGAAGACTTCAGTTTCTTCCCCATTTGATGATGTTGCTTATTGACTTATCTGTAAAGATGTTTATTGTCTTTATGTTCAGGTGTAATGATTACTCAAGGCTGTAATCTCCCTTGTGTGGAATTCCCCTTTCATTTTTCTAGCAGGACTTTGAACTGGCTCTTTCGAGTTCAGTCATGTCTGATAAAGAAAACCTGCATGGGGACAGTTAGTTGGAAGCCCTGTCAGAAAATTAATTTCTCTCTAAGAAAACAAAGGTATGGTGTGTGTATTGCTGCTCAGCAACTACATCTCTTGGTAGGCAGAGTCAGAAACTACAGAGCCTAGCTCAAAGATGGCGGCCAATGGAACCACGATGAATATGTGTTGCTCCCCACAGTCCTGAACATAATTCAATGTACTGTATTAAACTCCTGAAAAGAATCACTGCATTTTATTTAAGTCTCTCGTTCCGGGACTTGGATTCCTAATTTTCCTCATCCCAGTTGTAGTTTCATTTCACCTCAATCTTACATATTCCAGGGTTGTTTTGATTTTGCTTCATTGGTCATGAATGAGCGAGCCTGCTTTCTGTCACACCTGTACTTGTCTTATACTTGACGCTCTGGTTATTAAGAAAGATGGGAGATTTTTCTGTAATTTTATTTTTTAAAATTTTATTTTATTGGCAGTTTTTACAGCTCTTAATCACAGCCCATGCATATATCCATGTGTCAAGCACACCTGTACATATGTTGCCATCATCTTTTTCAAAACATTTTCTTTCTACTTGAGCCCTTGGTATCAACTCCTCATTTTTTTCCTCCCACCCCCATGAATCCTTGATAATTTATAAAGTATCTATTTTTCATGTCTTACGCTGAACATGGTAGATATTTCATTTGTATTTTGACTGCCTATATGGCACAGATTGGGGTCTGCCTTCAGGCTAGAATCTGAGAAAAAGGAGACTTGAACAGACACCTTCTCTTAATGCCTTTCTCACCTCTACATATTAGCTTTCCTCCAGGGCTCTGAACCGGTTAATTCCAGTTTGACACCCTGCTAAGAATTTGCATTTCTACTCTACGTATACTGAATCGGAATTGACAAGCACACTTCAGTAAGATTCCCAGGAATTATTAGGTCTATGTAGGATCACCTGGGGGACCTATAAGAGGCTCAGCTCTGCTCCAGAATCTGCCTGTTTTCGTGGCTCTTTAGTGCTTTCAGGTACACTGGTTTTCATATTTTGTCCAGAGTTTATATGAAGTGGTAACAGATGTTAGCCTCGACTTCAGTGGGGGCTGAGCCGTTGAAAGAGTAGAGGGAGGAGATAGGTTTTGTGAAACTCGAATCCTGGAGGATGTGTACTGGGAATCCCAGGCACTTTAGTAAAGACACAGAGGGCTATTGGGATCGGGTCAAGATTCCAGGCAAGAATCAAGCTCTGGAATTTCACCTAGTTTTCATTTTCAGTGTACTGGGATGGGCTCCCAAACTTGCCTGGGATGATAAAATGACTTTCTTAGAAAGGGGCCTTTTAGGCACCCCAAAGCATTTGAATAATTATATTTGGAAATACATGGAATCCATTGAGAGACAAAAGGAAAACCCTGTGGAGGAGATTGAGAAAGTGAACCAATCCATCTGAGGGCCCCAGAAGTCCCAGGAAAGAGTATGTTGTGTCAGAGGATGCAGTGAGATATACGGGCTAGGAGACAGGACTGCATCTGGAAATGCCGTGGTGTGTGGTACCGTGGCTGAAGCACAAAGGGTGAACAGAATCAGGCTCTCAGAGAGAAGGCAGCAGCAGCTCCCACCCCACCGCCTCCGACCTTCCTTTCTAGAAGGGCAAAGGCAAGGGAGAGAGCCAGCAGGGGAGTCCAGGCAGGGTTGTAGGCTACTCTTTGTCCTTTAAAGATGGGAAAGCCTCTGTAAGCACTGTGAGAAGGCACCTGTGGGGAAGAAGAGGTGAGGCCACAGATGGGAGATGGTTGATGGGTGAAGCGCTCATGGAAGACGACAGGACAGCGACTCACAGCAGGACTGAAGAGATTTCCTTTGGGCAAGAGAAGCTCCTTTTTACCAAAAAAAACTTCCATTAAAATTTTCCTGTTTACGTGTCTATTCTAGCAAAGCCAAGTTGTAAGTTTGCATGCACAGGTAGTAAAAACAGGTTAAGACTGCGGCTTGTCCCGCTTGTGCTACTGTGTGTGACTTCAAGGCTCGTGATCTTAGTTTATGACTTTCTTCTCTTCCTTTAGGCCAACTCTCCTCTTGCACCTTTCTTTAGCTTTGCCATATAATCCAAAGTCAAGTTGTTCTGACGTCCCCAGCAGGTCACGTTAACCTTTACTTAACTCTGAGTTTAACCCTTGCCCTCCCTACTAGATAGCTTTTATAGTTACTTCTCTGCTCCGAAAGGAAACTTGTCCTCTTTCATCAGCTTTTTTTTCCCCCCTTCTCTTTTTGGTTCATAGTTACATTGCTCCAGGGAGAGCCTAGATTCTTAACAAACAAACAAACAAACAAACAAACAAACAAAACTGCTGCTGAGTTTGAGTGTTTTCTGAAATGAATAAAATACTCATACACAGAGCTAAAAGCTGAATGTGAGATTGGGACTGTTGTAGTTAGTGAGAGTTTGTAATCAATGTTCTTACCCTAAAAACAATCCTAAAGTTCACTTAAAATATCCTCTTTATACAGGTAGGCCTTGAGTTATGGGCATTGGATATAGGTGCAACTTGTAGTTATGAACTAATTCCCATAAAGCCTAATATATTAAAAATTAAAGGTACATGCTGTGGTTTGTAATAACAAATGGCTGCTACTTTGTGACACCCATCAAAATACTATTACTATTATTATCATCATCAAAACTATTCTGTTAAAGATGTCTTCATGATATCTGGGAATGTTCCTTTAATACATTTTAAAAATCTGATATATATATGTGTGTGTATACTTAAATTCAAATCATTTTATTGGGGACTCGTAAGGTCTTCACAATCCATACATACATTCATTGTATCAAACCCATTTGTACATGTTGCCATCAACATTTTCAAATATTTTCCTTCTATGTGAGCCCTTGGTATCATCCATCCCTCCATTGTTTATCTTACCTATCTTATCTAGGTAGACATGCAGAGACAATAAAAAGCACAAAAGCAAGACAGAGAAAAACAAAACAACAAAAGAAACCCCAAACCAGAATAATAACAACAACAAAACCAAAGACAAAAAAAAAAAAAAAAAGCCTGTAAATAGTTCCAGGTCTGTGTGTTGGCCTTTAGGAGTATTTTCTGGTCCAGTGTGATGGGGTGCCGTACCCGAGTCTATTTTGGGTATTCCCTGGAGGCTTCCTTGCTCTGCTGCATGCCCTCAGTGTTTTGCCCCAGCATGGTGGTGTCAGATTGAGCACAATTGCTGCACTGTGCTTCCAGTGTTGTCCCTTGGAGGGCTATGGGTCAGTGAGGATGTCATGTCTCATGGTGGGGCCAGCCCTATGATTTTCTCTGTTCATTGACTGCTCCGAGCAGGAATAGCATCTTTGGGGCTCTTACTGCTTTTTTTTTTTTTTTTTTTTTTTTGGGCATCACTGCTTTCTGGTGGTGGGAGTAGGAGGCCCAGCCCCACTGCTGGAATTGAACCTCCGTCCCAGTGGGCCGCAGTCCCGCTCACAACCACTACGCCACCGGGGCTCAGCCCGGGCTCTTACTGCTTTTATAACAATCCAAAAACGAATTGTATGGAGCACATTTGTACACATGTTGCCATCGTCATTTCCAAAACATTTTCCTTCCACTTGAGCCCTTGGTATCAACTCCTCTTTCCCCCCTCCCTCCCCTCCCTTCGGGAACCCTTGATAATTTGTGAATTATTTTTGTTTTCCTATTTTACACCATTTTGCTGCCTCCTTTCACCTACATTTCTGTTGTTTATCCCTGTCGGTGGGGGTGGAGTTATACTTTGATCATTGGGATCAGTTTGCCATTCTCCCTTCCCTTCATGCTATCGCTACTCTCATTATTGGGCCTGGATTCTGTGTGTTGACATGCTTTGGTCTACCCAGATTTGTAAGGTAGAACTGGGGTCATGATAGTGGCGGGGAGGAAGCCTGAAAGAACTAGAGCCGTGGTTCTTAACCTGTGGGTCGTGACCCTTTTGGGTCATGGGTCACCCGATTCATAACAGTAGCAAAATGACAGTGATGAAGTGGAAATGAAAACAATTTGATGTTTGGGGCGGGGGATGGGGTGGTGGTGGTCAGGTCATCACATACGAGGAACTCTATTACAGGATCTCAGCATTAGGAAAGTTGAGAAGCACTGAACTGTGTTTTGTCAGTGTGATCCTGCCCCCAGCATGGCTTGTCCCTTCCTTGCGTTTCTTTGCTTTTAAAAGCAGCAGAGAAAGGCCTGAAAGATGCTTCCCCGGTCCCAGAGGCTGGCGGCACTCTCAGAAAGGAAATGACTTCCCCCAGTAGGTGTGACAGCCGAGCAGTCACTCAGTGTGGAGCCCTGGCTGTGACAGTGCCTGACAGGCAGGCGCTCCTGCCTGCTCTTGGGCAGGGCAGCGTGGGCCTTGCGGCTTTGCTCCTGTTCCTGCCTGATAGTCCTTCTAGGAAGTGAGCCTGGAACCCTGGGGTCCCTCTGTGCTCCTCAGGGCATGAAGAGAGCTCTCCTTCTCTCAGGAATACGCAAGGGCACTCCTCCTAGCACCAGGCCTTTGGGGAGAAAGGCCCTTTCCACCTCACTGACTTCCAAAGACAGTGTGGGGGCCTTTCCAGTCTCTGTGCCACCTACGTTCACTCTGGGCTCTCTGCTGTGCTCGGTTTCATTTGGGATAGAGGTGCTTGCACACGAAGGAGCATGAGCGTGTTGGAGCAGACCTGGTTCTTGTTCGCATGTTTTGTCCGGGTGCTCAAACTGTATGCGGCCCCCCCTAGACACCTCTGCTCACTCAGCCCCCCACTGGTGCCGAGAACATTGCGGGCCCTGCACTGCCGCTGAGTGGGGGGTTTCTATCTCTCTACCCAGAAGTGCTGCCACGAGCTCAGCGGAAGCGTCTCTCGTGCCCCCCTCAGAGCCTGAGAGAGACTCAGTCTCCTGTTCCTGGTTGCCCCCCTCCCTTCTGACCAAACCTTTTCGGGGTCTGGTTTAGGTTTATTGACAACCTTGCGCATAATTCATGCAAGACAGGTTACGGTGGAGCGTGTTACCTTTGCTACTCAAGCATGGCTCGGGAGTGCGGCTGCAGATTTTGGCCGGGAAGTGGGTTTTATTGGTGTTGGGGTCTAATGTTTTCCTGTCCGGAAACCTTCCCCTTCCCTTGGCGAAGCTGTTTTGGTGAGCACCATCAGGGAAAAGCCACCTTCCCCTTGTCCAGTTAGACAGATGGGTTCCAGGCAAAGCGAGTCTCTTGTGCACAGGGGAGGCCCTGCGGGGGTTAGGAGAGGTGGTGGTCGGGGATGTTTGCTTTAAAAGAGTTGATGCTGAGAAGTTGGAAGTTGAGGATGCTGTGGTGAGCAAGGGGAGCCCCAAGCCTGGTGCTCCCAGGCATTTCCTGGTGCTCCCACCATTTTCCTCTTGACCTTTGTGCCATTGTAGAATGCTTGGGGAAGAGATTGCATCTTATGTAATGAAGACAGACCTGCTTCCATTACCCAGTTGTTTTCATATTCCCTAGAATAATGGGGGTGCTTAATGATAGCCGAGAAAGAAAAGACTCAGTGTCTCAGTGGGCTTCCCATTCTTGGTTTTCCATAAGTTCAAGTTGAAGAAGGAGGTGACTATTAACAGGAGAAGCTTTTAGAAGCTCAGTGGAGGAGGGTGGTTTTTTAAAACCAGAAGTTATGTCCACAGTGAGGGAGTTGGGGGAAAGGAAAGCACAGAGAAGAGGCCTAATGTGGCTGCAGGCAAGTTGGATGGAGTGGGTTGGGGATAGACTGGCCTATCGCTGGACGCACATCCTGGAAGTTGTGGAGCGAGATAGAGTGGAGCCTAAAGCCAGAGGCTGGGCCTGGGAAGCTTGTACGTTATGCTAGAAACTTTGGGCTGTATCTGGAAGATTCAAAATGAGGAGTGAACAGATTTGCTGTTCATGCTGATGGCAGTGTGGGAATTAATTTAGCAGTGGCAGGACTGAAGTGGTATGCATGCATCCCCCCCACCCCAATGAGTCAAAGTATACATAACAAGGGTTCGGACCAAGAAAGGAAGAAACTGTGGTGGTGGAAGGGCTTACTGCACTCGGAGAAGGGCTGTCTGGCAGCACAGGGAGGGAGGTTAGGGAGGATGTGCAGGTGTCTGGCTTATGTGGGGGGAGATGGCAATGTGTGGTGCCTTTCTGGAAGTGAGAAATTGAGGTGGGGGAGCAGTGTGGGAGTGGTGTCGATGACGTTTCATCAAATGTCTTAGAATCCAGGCGATTCGAAAACAGCCTGGTGCCCAGCCACAGACCCACTGACACATGTTTTGTTTTTCCACACAGGAGAGATTTTGGGTTTCACAAAGTGTCACCGGTAAGGGGCGCCCAGCCCAAGCAGTTCGTCCCCAGTGGAGAGGACATGGACTTGCTCACGACATATAAGCAAGATTATAACCCCTACCCTGTGTGTCGCGTGGACCCGATCAAGCCTCCGGACAACAAATATCTGCACGATACTAGGATGGAGTGTCTGCCTACTTACAAAGGTAGGGCAAGGAATAGGGCGAGCTGCTCTGGGGACCAAACTGCCAAGCCAAAGTCGCTGCCATTGAGTTGAGGCCGACACACATGCCAGCAGGGCCCCTCCTCTTTCGTGGCAGGGCTGTGCAAACTACTCTCTGAGGCTTAGCCTCATGCAGCCTGCTTGTATCCAGCAGGCGAGATGAGAAAGTTTTTTTTTTTTTCCTTTCTTTCAATTTTTATATGGTTGGAGGGGAAAAAAAGACAAAGAATAACACTTTGTGGCATATGAAAATGATTTGAAATTCAAATGTCAGTGTTCCTAAATAAAGTTTTATTGGAACACAACAGCCTAACTTATAACCCCCACACCACCCGGGCTCCTCCTTTTTGAATATAAATAGTCGATTGATTCCATTACCTTCTGATTATGTAATGGCTTCACAGACTGCATCTTGAATGCTAACTTCTACAGTCCCAGCGTTTCCTATGGGGCATGGCACAGTGAGCGAATCCGTGGTCCCCGCTGTCATTTGACAAGGGCTCTGCGTGGCAGTTTGACAGTAGGTCGTGCACAGATCCCCACCCAACCTGTGATCTTGTGGGTTCTGACATCGGCATCTGGGGAAGTCTGTCCCTGTGACATTGATCCCCCTGATCCTTGGTGTATCGACTCTTGAGCAATTTGTCTCCTGTGAAGGAGCATTTTTATTGCAGCTTTGATGTCTGACAGCCATATATGTCCTTCCCAAGGGCGGGGGACCAAAGACCAAGGTCATTCAGATGCTTATTTCTGTTTGAAGTATACTGATAGGCTCACATTGATGTCACAAAAATAGCACACAGATCGTTCCCTTGCGGCTCTTATGGTCAGCACCTTTACTGGGTACCAAAACCCACCCGTGGAATCGCTCCAGCCGCATTTGGTTGTAATTTGTGATCGTTTCAAAAACACTGTGCAATTGGAAAAGCTTGAGGATTTAATTGCTTGATGCTCAGCTTTACGTTCAGCTAAGTTGTTTTTTTTTTAAACACACATTTACTGATTGGAATCCCCTTTCAAGAGGGTTTTGCCCATTACCCACAAGACACCGTGGTCCTGGAGGGTTTTTCTGGTGGCTTTTCAGGTGTGTGACTAGTTTGTCATGTGGAATGCTGAGGTTTTCAGGGTTTGAAGGAGGGTGGTTTTTTTTTTTTTTTTTTGGTAATAAATACTGGGTTAGGAGGCTGGATAATGTGGTTTCAATGCTATTGTTGAGGATCAGAAATCACAAGGGGCAGTTTTAAACTTAGGAACCTGTTTTCTTAACACTTCATCCATCACAGAAGAGGACCAGAAAAGCCCTGGCCTACCTTCCTCCAAGCACTGGAGGCACTGTATGGAGGCACTGTGTAGGGCAGGTATGCCCCCGCTTGGGTGAGGCCTGAAGCCTGCGGGCTAACATGTGGTTTATATTCAGCAAGATGGTTTCTGCTGAGGCTTACTAATGTTTTCAAGATGCTGATAGACCCCATTAATGGGTCTCGGAGAAAGATTAGATTTTCAATTAAAATGAGGCCAATTTTGAGAAAGCCGTTGGTAGTATTATTAGTCTAAAACAAACTTCAGAGTGTGCCTGGGGGTGGGGTAGGGGGCCATGAGGACTTCTGGAAAGGTGGAGTTAGGAACTCGGACAGCTTCCTCCCTCCCCAAAGAGCAATGCTGAACCTGGACAGAGCAAGGCACATCTGCTTTAGGACTTTGGTGTTCCACCAAAGGCGTACCAAAAGTCCCAAAGTGTTTCTTCAAGAGAAGCCACGGAACTCTGGAAAAGGACAGTGGGGCTCTATGGTGGCAGTTTTAGTGCAGTGCCATCGAGTCGGTTCTGACCCACCATGGCCTTACGCACAGCAGAACAAGACACTGCTGGGCCCCGTGTCACCCTCACAAGTGTTCCTCACGCTAGAGCCCGTCGCTGCAGCCACTCTGTCAGCCCACCTCCTCGAGAGCCTTCCTCCCTCGACTTTACCCAACGTGATGTCCTTTTCTAGGAACTGCTCTCTTCTGGAGACAGGCCCCAAGCACATGAGACCAAGCCTGGCCAGCCTGCCTCTCAGCAGCCTTCTGGCCACACCACCCTTGTCTGTCAGTTTGTCTTCCTGTGGTGGCTTGCGTGCCACTGTCATACTGGAAGATATGCC
>PVJH01006928.1:19623-97321 GCA_004026705.1 Nesogale talazaci
TTGGGTGGTTGGCTTGATGTGCAGGTTTTGAGAACTTACTGTATTACAACAAGAGGTGAGCCAACAAAGGGCAACAAACCAACAGCTGTGGGCTCTCTACAACCTTGCATGTAGTTTTAGGGGTTTCTTCTGCACCAAAGCCCACAAATACCATCATGTTGAAACACAAGCTCTTGGTTGAGGTGGGAGGATGTAGGGGGCACACTTTGTTTTGCTATTGTCCCAAAGAACACTTCATTAAATGTAAGGGGAGCTGACCCCTACCTAACAAATCATCACAGATCCAGCAGGTGCAGTGTATGGTGACAATAAATAAACATTATAGTCAACTCATAGAAAATAAGAGAAGAGGAGAGTGAAATAAAGGAGTCAGACACATTTCATGGTAGCATGCTCATCTCTTTATGATCTCAACAACCAGGTCTGCACACAGCACAGGCAGAGAGGGCAGGAGAGAGGCGGTTTATTGCTAACCAAGGCTTATACATCTTTGGGGGCATGCATGCGCCCTAATTACAGGTAAAGATGTACATCACAGGAAGGGGCTATACAACAAGTCACTAGGAGGGGGATATATAGTGAGTATAAGTGTAACAGGAAGGGGATGAGCTGGGGGTGCACATGTAATAGGAAGGGGAGGGTCTGAGGGTATACTTGTGACAAGAAGGGAAGACCCTAAAGTCATGATGGTGGCCTAACCTTGGTCATTCTTGAGTGGGCTTGACCACCCTGGGCTCTCCCTTCAGGAAACAATTTACTATTATCCTTCTCAGAAGGGAGTGGGCGCCGCTTAGGGTGGGACAGATTATACAGTCGGATTGCTCTAGATGGCTGATAATCCTTAAGGAGAATAACCTCTGACCTACTTCTGTTGACCGTCAAGTATATATATTGGGGGAGACAAAGGGAGAAATCTGCTTCCCACAATTGCCTTGTAGTTTTGGGGAATCCCCTTGAAATATGTATAGGTTGGATGGCTTAGCTTCTTCTGAGTGACCACGTTGACTTTCATTTCAGCTGATTATTTACCATGGAACCAACCCAGACGAGAGTCACTGTGTCCGGCACACCACTACCAGCCAGCCTCAACCAAGTTTGACAACAGAACCACGCACCAGGATGACTACTATGTGAAGGGCCCTGTGACCACCACCAGCTGCAAGCCTCTGCTGGTGCCCAAGCTCTGCAACGTGCCCCTGGAGGACCTCACCAACTACAAGATGAACTACGTGGCCCACCCTGTGGAGAAGCGCTTCGTGCACAAGGCTGAGAAGTTCAGGCCATGCGACATTCCCTTTGAAAGCCAGACCACCCACAAAGATTCCTTCCGGGGCCTCATGGGGGAGCCCGCCAAGAGCTTGAAACCTCCAGCCAAACCCTGTGCAGCAGATAAATCTTTCTCCAACACCACGGAGTTCAGAGATAAGTACCAAGTGTGGCCAACGCCCCAGGTATTGACTAAAGTGCCAGCCACCTACGTCCCTCCTGAGGAGAAGATGGACCTGCTGACCACAGTGCAGGCCCACTACACGTACCCAAAGGGTGGCCCTGCTCAGTCATGCAGACCCGTGCCCCACATCAAGAAGGGAGGCCGCTTCGAGGGCTCCACCACCACCAAGGATGACTACAAGCAGTGGTCCCATACCCGCACGGAGCCAGTGAAGCCCCATCCTCAGATGAATCTCTCCACCCAGCCCTTTGACCACCTAACCACCACGAGGGCCCACTATGTGCCCCACCCCCCCATCAGTACCAAGAGCTGTAAGCCCTCTTGGTCTGGCTCCCAGGTACTGGACCCTCTGGAAGGCCAGACCACCTACTCCATCAACTTTACTCCGAAGGAAATGGGCAGGTGCCCGGCTTCCTACGCTGAGCCCCCTGGCTACATCTTTGAGGAAACGGATGCTTTCGGGCACCGGATCTACAGGCCGGTTTCCCATGCCACCTCACCCAGCAATAGCCGTCTCTATGCAGTTGATGCTGAAGACCAGGGACAGATGGAGTTGGCAGTGTCGGCTTGATTGAGAAAAATGCTATTTAGACATTACACAGGACTTAAAGACTATTGAGAATGTTTCCTTGAACCAAAAAACACCTTCCCCGAAATAAAAGAAGAAAAAAAAAATCAATATTCCTTGCTGTTCCCAGGATGTGTGAATAAAATGAGAACCTGTGGGTGGAGGGACATCCCTGGTGGTGATCAGTTCGCTGTCACCCTCCTCACATGCCCCCCTGGCGTCCTTCACCTTGTGCTTATGGGAATCCTAGCTGGTGTCCACCAGGTGGTCTCGGATGCAGGTAGATTTTACTTATGTCATCGTGGTGTGAACGGACATTGTGATGCAAGAGCCAAATACAAAGTCCCAAAGAATAAAGTTTATATTGGGGCCTGGGGATGGGGGGGGGAGGGTGGAATCCACAGGTCTGTGTGTTTACCCCAGAGAGGCAGTCTCTGCTCCTTGAGTACCATGGATAGAGTGCAGGAGAGACCTCTGCTTGATTAAGAAAAATGCTATTTAGAAATGACACAGGATTT
Source organism: Nesogale talazaci (assembly GCA_004026705.1). NCBI lineage: Eukaryota > Metazoa > Chordata > Mammalia > Afrosoricida > Tenrecidae > Nesogale > Nesogale talazaci. Next base: position 22,160 of record PVJH01006928.1, read on the forward strand.
AATTACACAGACTGGTCCATTCTGGAGACTTATTTTGGATCCCCTTTCCCCAGAGCTGCTGCTTGAGGTATCTCTCTGCCTCTTCCCCACAGTGGTTCCAGCAGCGGGGGGCTGCCTGGCGGGGAGTGTGTCTGTGTCATCACCAGTGATGTGGGGTGCTAGGCAGGAGCCCTCTGGCAGTCCTGGGGAGGCATGGACCTGGGAGACTCATCCCCATCCCCAGGCCAAATGCAGACTGATTTCAGGGGATGTGGAGGGCGGAGGGTGGGGGGAAAGAGACAACAGGGACTCCTGGCAGTCCGCCAGTTGGCCAGTTCCTGAACAATGAACAGAAGCAACATGGTTCCTTCCAATGCTCAGAGTCTGGAAGTTGCCTCTCGCTCGAGCCTTCTGGCAAGGCTGATCCTAAAATGACAGCTTTAGCCAGAGCTGTGACAAGCCCGATATGATGATCTGGGCCCCTGCCTTGGAGAAGAAAATCAAATCTGCTGATGCCATCTCAGGGCAATCCCATGTGTTGTGGATGGAACTGTTTCCTTGGGTTTTCTTGCCTGATTTTTATGGAAGTAGATCTAAGCCTGGGTGGGTTGGGACTACGCACCTGTAGAGTATCAAACAAGGGCAAACTCTGCCAGCCAAGAAGCTTTTCCTTGGAGCTGGAGATCTGTTTTTTTTTTCTTCCCTTCCTCCTAGGCCTTAAGGCTTCACTAGATTTGATTCCGTAATTTGAAGTTGTTTGTTTTACATGCACAGAATCTAGGAAAGAAGAGGGCCCATGCTGTGGTCTGATGGGCTCGTGGTCTGAGTGTACCTTACCCAGAGAACTTGGACAGATGCCTGTGATGATTGCCTATCTTTTGAGTCCACAGCACTCCAAAACATAGTCCATGGTCACAGGAAATGGGACCAGTGTGGAGTGGGCCTGGTGGAGATCCTGAATCAGAAGAAGGTGAGTAGCTTGTATCTCTTATCCAGGGCTGTCTTTCTGCAGGTGTCTCCTGCCTGGTTCAGAACCCCCAGACTTCCTGGCACCCTCACCTTAAATGTAGTTTGCATCAGTGGGTTAGGACCTGTGTCATCAAACCCTCTTCCTCTTAGTTGCATAGAACTGGAGGACCTGCCCTTGTCTAACCCCAACAGCTCTGAGCAGCAGAAGCCAAGAGTGGAGCCCAGGCTTTCTCCATACATAGTGCTCTTCCTGGAATACCAGGTGCCTGCCATTTGCAGGGTCCTAACCTTAGGGTTCTGTGGGCCATTGTCTGAACTCCATACAGGCATCCCTGAAGCTCCACGAGACAGGTAAGGGGGCTGAGTACTGTGATTTTTGTCTCAGCATTTCGTAAAATGAAGAAATGGTTGTTGTTGTTGTCATCATTGTAGTTGTAGTCAAGAGCCCTTGAATCTGTTCCGACCCATATTGACACTATTCACAACACAACAAAATGCTGCCTGGTCCCGGACCATCCTCACAAGTAAGTGTTGCTATGCTCGATCAACTGTCGTGTCAGCAGATAGTGTGTCAATCTGTTTCCTTGAGGACCTGCCTCTTTTTCACTGCCCCACTACCAAGTATGACGTCCTTCTCCAGGGTTTGGTCTCTCCTGATCATACGTCCAAAGTATGTAGCATGAAGTCTCGCCATCCTGGCCTCTAAGGAGCACTCTCTTCATCCTTCTTCTACCTCTTGCTTGTCCTTCTAGCAGCTCATGGCACTCAACATTCTTCTCCAGCAACACTGTTCAAATGAATAGATTCTTCTTGGTCTTCCTTAGTCCATGTTCAACTTCGCATGCATACGAGGCAACGGAAAGTAGTGTGGTCTGGGTCAATCACAGTTTAGTCCTTAAAATATTTACCACCCTTGCTTTTCAACACTCTACAAAGGTCTTGTGCAGCAGATTGACTGAATGCAGTGCCTGATGCTTGAGTTTTAATAGTTGAAGAGTGCTAGAAGGCCCACAAAAATGCCAAAATCTTTTGCGTCCCAGTCTCACAGACCACCATAATTATTTTCTTCCCCAGAGAGAGAACAATGTAAAATTGTCGTCTTCTGCTAATGTTTTTTTTCATCTTCCTAAATAATCTGCACATACTGCTTTTATTCATCAGTTTAGAACTGGTCTCTCTGCTTGCCTGTTTTAAGGGTTGTGGCCCTCTCTCTCTCTCCATTCTCAGTGTCATGATATGACAGTGTTTCAGCAAATCAAGACTAAGAGGTATGTTAATATTTCTCATAAGCAGGCAAGGAGAGCACTCACCAGGGATGGATAGACTTGGCTGAGGCACTGAGCCTCTTCGCAGAAGAAAATTCCCTCTGAGCCCACCCTGCCTTTGTGACATGCAGGACAAAGTCAATGTTCACCTCCTGGTGCTCCCAGGCTGGACAAGCATTCTTGCCCTGCTGGCTTCTCCTAGCTGTCAGGAACCATCCTTGTCTCTTCCCAAATGAAAACACTTTTATGAAAGTGATAAACATAAGCAAAATACTTAGAAGATACAGAAACACCTATCAAGAAAGACAGCAGCAGTTTTCCTGGTGCCGAGTGGAGGAGAGTGGCTTGGTTGGTCTTTGGAGTCCAGAAGGTCTGGACCCCAAAGTCTGGGAACTTTTTTGCCCATGAACTCTGAGAACTTGAACCAGTTCGTTAGCCTGTAGAATGTGGACAAGAACGATACTAGCTGCGTGGGCTTGTTGTTTGAATGGAATGCTATGCTGAACCATCACTTAGCCCTGGCTCTTGGTCAGCTTCAGTCAGTGAGACTGCGGTGGTAGGGATGATAACAGCCGCAGTGATTGGGCATTCTGACCGAATTGTTCACCTTAGGATTTCATTGATCAGTGCTACAAGTGGGCAGGTATGGACAGTGGTTCATACTTGGTAGTGAACATATTTAAAAGGCAAACCCTCTTTTACATTTAGTAAGATCACTTTTCAGGTGATCTGAGTCAGTGGTTGGTTGTTTTGCGCCCTGAAAGTCTGGCTTCAGCAAATAACATGGGTCGTAACTCGGGACAAGAGAACCTGGATGCATAGGCTTGGGCCTCCTCTCCTGCTTCGACCAGAAAAACTTCCAAGTCTTGGTCTGATGAAGAGTTTGTTGGAAAAAAAAAAGTGTCTCCTGCTATTAAAATGTGTGTGCGGGCTGAGCCCCGGTGGCATAGTGGTTGTGGGAGGGACTGCAGCCCACTGGGATGGAGGTTCAATTCCAGCTCCACAGGAGCAAAGACTAGACCTCCTACACCTACCACCAGAGGGCAGTGATGCCCCCAAAAAACAAAAACAAAAATTAAAAATGTGTGTGCACTCGTGTGCACATCCCTCCCTTCAGAACATAGCTTATTCAACCCTGTTCAAATTCTGAAAAGGTCAGGCTTTCCCTCTTCAGAGTCCTCTCTTGAAAATAAACACACATTTACATTTTATGTTATAGAAATTTCAATGTGGGAAATAGGCACTCATCCGTCCATCATGGTTTAGGGTTCTTGAAGGTCTTTGCTGCTGTTAGTTGGTAAGAGTGGTAGAAAAATACGAGACACAATTCAGTGTCACAAAAATGATGACTCAGTGACTGGATTGGGACCGGTGGAGGCCTGAGGCTATGGCCCTTAGCCTTCAGCTCTGGCACAGAACATATTACGGCGGCTCAATATTCAGTCAAACCACGGATCTGGGAGGAACAGGAACACCAGGGGCGTATATACTCTGTGGAATGATCTAAAGGGCAGCAGGACAGAGTTTAGAAGGGATAGGAAGGGAGGAGGAATGGAAGCAGCAGATGCAGGGAGGAGGTTATGTGAAATTACATTGTGGGGATTGCAAGCAATGAAATGTGTGTAGATTATTGAATGGCAAAATGGTTTGCTCTGTAAACATCACCCAGCTTAATACAGGAGACACAGGAAAATGAAAAGGACGAGCCGTCCAAGAGAAGGGCACAAAGTGAAGAGGGGCTGTGGCCAATCAGAAGACCTACTGCAGCGCCAAGTCCAGTAGGGTCTCAGATGACACTTGGGAAAGGTCCGCTGAAGCCGAAAAATGACAAACCCTTGCTGACTGAAGAGTCTGGTGGCCAGGGTTCTGTGCTGGGTATGTGAGGTCCCACCTTCAGGGGGATGGCCATTTGCTTCAGGCCAGTGTCAGCAGGACGGGCAGCTCAGGTAGGACTGACCACCACCTTCACCTCACAGTGGGACCACCATCATGGTGAAGGGTCGCTCTGCCTTAGCCTCATATTGTGGGGATCAAGAACCTCCTCTCATGTTGCCTCTTACCTCGATCCCCTCCACCCCCAGAAACACAGCGTCAAGAACATCATAAAGGACTTCATTTTATTGCAAATTGTAGTTTTTCCAAATTTAGTATTTTAAAGAATGGGTCTCCCTTTTGGGGGGTGGGGACAGGCAATGGTGTGTGTGAAAATGGGGATGTGGGAAAAGGGACAAAGAGGTGTGGGGTCCTCACCATGTTTTGAACAGTTTGTCACCCTGCCCTTTTGGTGGGGGTGGGGGTGGGGGTGTGTGCATTTCCTCAGACACTGGATTCCCATCTGCTGTGACTTTCTTCTTTCTGCTCACAGGCATCCTGCCCTGCAGTATGGTAATTATTATTATTATTTTGGCATCACTACCTCTGGTGGTCATGGGTACTACCTAGTGCTGCTCCTGAGAGCTGCCACTAGATTTGAACCACCAAGCCCGTGGGCCGCAGTCCCGCACTCAACTACTTAACACCACCGGGGCTCATCCCAGTGTGGTAATTATTTACCCTGGCTCTTCAGACCACAGTGTTTGATATTCCACCACTCAACACTCATTTTCCTGATGAACCCAGGAGGATAGTGACTGGATTATAAAACTGAGTGTGTTGGGACAGGAGGTTGACTTGTGGGCACTTCATTGTAGGAGCTGGGTACTTTTGGATTGAAGCATGTAGTGGAGTGGAATGCGCTTTGGGTATTTACTGGCAGTCCAGAAAAAATTTTGTAATATTGCCTGAGCAGGGCAGAGGCCAGGCAGAAAGGGTGAGGGCCGGAGAGTGGCTTGCCTGCAGGCATGGCACAGATTGTGCTGACTGGAACCCCCTGAATCCAGAGCATTTCTCAGCTGAGCTATAACTTGTTCACTGCTCTAATAAACCCAGGATTGTGAGCATGATCTGTGAATGCTCGTGGCCATTGCAAGGAATTCTCCAAGCAGAGAGAGAGAATGTTGAGAGGGCCAGTTGGTGTTGGAATTGGTAGAAAGGGTGGAGGATGGGAGCATGCCTGACCCCTCTGCCTTGTGACAGTCAGTCTTGGGTATCTAAGGACGTCAGCTGTGGGCCCCAAGCTGTCCAGAAGCTTCCCTGTATCATATTCCTTAAAATCTCCTGTGCATTGCCGACCTGCCTTTCTCCATTATGGCATTTCCTATTTAGTTATTATCATTTAAGAATGTCTGTGGGGGTGGGTGGGAAGGAGGCGAGCCACCCACACTTGCACAGTGTCCACGGAAGCACCGACGGTGAGGTATCAGCATCCACTGGGACCCTCGAGGCCTTCTCAATGGAGAAAGTTACCAGGAGGATGGCATTTCCCCCGACTGGACAGAAAGCAGACCTGGGAAGTTAGAACAAGCATGAGACCAGTCAGTGTGTGCAAATGAGAAGGGCCTCCCTGTTCAGAAAGTCCCCAAGAGCACACTCCCACTTTCATTCCTCCCATCCACCTCAGACATCACCAGAGTCTCAGGTCAGAGTCTGAGACCTCAAACAGCGCTCACCTGAACAAAGACCAACCTTAGTTCAGACTTGAGCTGTAGCAGCGCTGGCTGGGCCTCTCCTGTGGGTCCCTGGGGGCTTTCGCACTTCCTGTTGCATTTCATAATTTTGGTGGTGTTAGGGCTGGGGGAAAAGTGTGTCCTACCAGTGCCCTCCTGTTACAGTTGCATAGCCTCAAGCTTGAAGTGGTAGGAATCACTGTCTACGCCCTCTCTATCAAGTCTTTGCTATTGAGTTCAAGGGCACAGAGCTTGATGCAGAATTTACCAAAATAACATTTCCTTTCAGGATCTGGTCATTTAGAACATGAAGATGGACTGGAGGGTCCAATTCTTTGCAATGTGCTTTTCAGCTGAACAGCTGCCAAGAGACAGTAGGTCAGGCAGGTGGGGGCATGTACAGGGCCTAATTGCTGATGAGTGGCCTCCTGGCTGCTCAGGTCTGTTTCTCCTTCCTTCACACCTGGGCCCACATCTGGTCCCCAGGCCTTGGGACAGCAGGCTTTCAGAGCTTCAGTGCTGGGGTCAGGGAGTCAGCAGGGGTGGCTGTTTCTCTTGCAGAGCCATCTCTTATTTGCATGTGACTCTTCTTCATTTTAGGCGTAGAGAGGGAGCCCAGGAGCTTGTGAACCTTCCAGAATATCTGATCTGGATTCTGGGCAATGATAGTCTGGACTCCTCTTTAATCCATTATTTTGGACACCAAGTCCATGCTAACCAAAGAGATTCAGCGAGTTTTCACTCACGAGATTCTCCCGAACGCTGTTTTTCTTGGACCTCTCCTGCCTAGAACCAGACCGCTCAAGGCTGAGCCATTTCATGTGGTGGTAGCTAGGTGCCTTACATCAGCTCTGACTCACGGTGACCTGGTGTTCGACAGAACAACACGCTGCCCGAGCTCATCTGTGGCAGTCATGCACTCTTTTGTCAATTTCATGATTGGGAGTGTAGGCGTGTAGTCTAGCTTGTCAATCTGGAGATAGCCAATGAGACCTCTGCATGGGCCTGGCTTTCTCCTGAGAATTCTGGGAAATCTCGTGAAATTTTCCCCTTGGAGATGAGAGACAAGACTCAGTCCTTGGGAAACATTGCAGCTGACAAGACAACATGCAGCATGCAGATAGATCCTGAGTTCTGGAAACTGGAAGAGAAGCCACATGGGTTTACCCTGATGGAACCCGACCCCCGAAACCAGAAAAGCCACATAGAGACCCCTGCCAGTGCTGAGATGCTTCTACCACCACTGGATACACAAGACTCTGCACCTACTGGCCTGTGATTGTCCTGGTGTCATTGCATGTGCTTCGTGAGTCGGAAGGAGACTTTATAGACTGGTATTAGACATATAGGCTAGTATTGGACTTAAGGACTTGGACTGGACTGGGTTGGGATGCTTTCTCAATGTTCCATTCCTCTTGTGTATAAGCCTCTCCCTTATAACCATGTGCGTGTTTATGAATTTGTTTCTCTAGTCTACCCGGACTAACACACCGTCCCAGCCTCACTTTGTGAGGTCTTGTAGCCACCTGTTTAGTGGAGCGTCTTGCTCTTTTTCTGCTGGCCTTCTACCAAGCACGAGGTCTTTTTCCATGGCAGGTCTTTCCCAATAACATGTCTGAAGTACAGGAGATGACGTCTCTCTGTTCACGTTTGCAAGGAGCATCTTGGTTGTACTTCTTTCAGCACAGATTTCTTTGTTCTTCTGACAGTTCATGGCATTTTCAGTATTTTTCACCAACATAGTAACTCAAATGCTTCTATTATCCACTGTCTAGCTTTTCACATGCTACGAGGCCATTTCCAATACCCTGGCTTAGGTCCAGTGCACCTCAGTCTTCCTAGTGACTTCCTGTACATTCTCAAGAGGTCTCGTGCTGGAGACTTGCCCAAGGCGGTTTGATTTCTTGACTGCTGCTTCCATGAACATTGGTTGTGGATCAAAGTGAGATAAAATCCTTGGTAGTTTCAATGTCTTCTCTGTCAATCATTATGTTATCTATTAGTCCAGTGACGAGGGTTTTTGTTGTATTTATATTGAATTGCATGCAATCCATCCTGAAGCCTGTAGTCTTTGATCTTCAACAGGAGGTGCTTCAAGTTCTCTTCGACTAGAGCATGTTTAATTGGTGTCAATTGTTATCTTCCTCTAATTCTGATGCCCCATCCTTCTTTATACATCTGACTTCTTGGATTATTTACCGATTGATAAGTGTAATAAGATACCACCCCGACACACACCTTCCCTGATGTTAAACCACATAGTCTTCCTTCATTCTGGTTGAATGAGTGCCTCTGAGTCTACATACAGATTCCGCATGAGGACAACGAAGTGGTTTATAATGAGCATTCTTTGTAGACAGACATTCTGGAAAATGGCTCAAAGTTTTTTTTTTCTGTGCCAGTGGACAACATAAATTGAGAGGAATTTTTTTCTTTTCTTTTTTCTTCTTCTTCTTCAACATTAGCTCTCCTGAAGTAAAAGTAGTGCTTTGAACTTGTTCAAACCTGTCTATTCTTGGCTGAAAAAGTGAAAGTGGAACAGACATGAATTAAAAGAAAAAGAGTGATCTGAAACAACAAGCAGGATGAGAAAAGCTACAGGTCTGGCGCCCTGTCGGGAGCTTGATGAGGGGTTGGCTTGTTGGAAGGACCACAGCACAGAGCCTCCTTTAATATGGACACAGCTTCCCAACTCTGCTCAACATTCTGTGGGTAAGCGGGATGCTTTGCAAAGCATATACTGCCTGGTTTTCTAAGCAGGAGAGAAAGCTTCCAGCAGGACTTGGGTCTGTCATTTTTCCTCTTCTAGTTCACCCAATTAAAAAAAAAAGTTACTGGTTTCAGTTTTGCTCTCTCTGCTATCACCAAACAATGAAGAACTGGTTTGAAGCCTTGGCTTGAACACATGCACACACGCACACACGCGTGCTCTCACTTGTGCTCTCCCATTTGTAGTTTCCCAAACAGAGCCCAGCACTCACTATCAACTGGGAAGGGCTCTTTCTTTCTTTCTTTCTTTCTTTCTCCATCCTTGGCTAAGTATGGCAACACTCCCAAGTTCAAAGGCCATATTCTGGAAACCTTAGCTGGCTCAAACCAGGGAAAGAACCTGGAAAGAAGCAGCCTGCATGCTGCCAAGATCATTGACCTGAGTGTCATGTATGGAAACCCAGGTACTTTTCTCAGTCGGTGCACCCCCTCTCTGGCTCTCACTCTGAGCATACTGGCCCCTATCCCCGCATTTCCATACACACAGCTCTAATGAACTTTCATCGACTTTACGAGCCCTTAGAAGGGTAGACACATTTAGAACAGAAAAGAGTGACAGCTCATAGCTTGGCCTGACTAGAGGCCAAAAAAGTACAAAATTGCCGAACTCAAAGGTATAGCAAAAGATTGCAAAAGTTGAGGAATTATGACCCTAATATAATAACACAAGGAAAACTATACACATAGTTTATTAAGTCTGTAAAATCCACTATGGTTTGTGCTTATGACCTCAATTTAGTAAGAAGAATATATCGATCTACATCTATTGAAAAGCACTGGGAAAATTCATCAACAGTGTTGGATAAATGAATTCCCTTTAGTCTCATTGCTGTAGAATAAGAAGAGCATGGGGGTTTGGAATCCCCGTGTACTAGTGGGTTAACCTGTAGGCAGTCTACCGGGCAGCTTTTTGTTTCATTGTGCACAGAGCTGCCTTGAGTCCGGAACTAACTTGTTGGCTAATGACAACAATGGATAAGATATATACACATTCACTTTCCCCAGAGTGTGTTCTGGGGAATATGAGTCCCAGGATATGGTCTTTAAAAAACTGGACCTATTTGGGGAAAATTGTACATTATAACTCTCTGCTGGAGAATCATAATGCATGTGAGTATTTGGAAGGCTGTATGAAGTTCTCTAGCAAAGTGACCTTGTTTAACTTTGTAAAACCCAGTGTATGATTGCCAGTGCTGAAGTCATAAGGGAACTTAGGTTCTGGCTGTTGAAGAGTCTCAGATGAGATGTGTGGGCTGTAGACCCATGTGGACCCAGGGGCACAAATACTGTGTGTGGTGTGACCTGAACTGGAGCTCAGTTCTGGTCTTTGCTGCTCCTGCACTGGTTTCTTTCTTAGGGAGCCCTTTTCTATGGAGTAGTTTCAGACCTTTCTAAATTGACCACACCCCCTAGCTAGCAATCCCTGTGGGAAGCGAAGGGCTGCTGCTTTCCATTGGCTCTAATAGAGGGTGGGGGGGTGGGGGAGGATCTGAACTGGTTCTTTTTTGCCTGGCTGGAGTCTCACATTGGTCCCCAAACAGATTGCTGTGGTGACGGGGATAGGACATGCTAAGGGTTCAGACCTGAATTCAGGTCCACCCCTGGACCCGGGCAGTGTGTATGTGTGGAGTCAACCCTATGTGAGCTCCGGGGATTGTGGGAGGACGGAGGTGGGGCAGGTCTCCAAAGGAACACTGAGGTGTAATTTCCTGGGAAGGAGGAATGAAGGCTGAGCCGGCAGAAACAACTCGGACAATGGGGCTCTGTTATTGTGTAAAACCTGGAGCACACATTGAGAAGTACTGCCAAGGGCTCATCATGACTTTTTTTTCAAATAAGCTTAGAATACAATGAAATACCCCTGGCATGCAACCATGTGCTTCAGTCTCTCTTTGATGATTCAGGAGCTTCAATGGACCCCGCAGTGCCTCAGGGTCAGCTCTGAGTGATGAAACATCCTGGCCATGGACTATTTGGAGACTTTGGCCTCTTGATCCATGGGCAGTTATAGTACAACCAGAGGCAGGGCACAGGGGCCTGGGAAAGGTCATTTATGATGGCTAGCGGTCACATGGGTGCTTCTCCTGTGTCCTGGAGCCTTGGGAGTTCAGGAAACATCTGCACATGCATCTCGTTTAATCTGGAAACAACTCTCTTGTTTTCTAGGTTGGCGTTCATGCGGGGTTACTCCGAGGATTGGAGGAAATGTTTGTGGAGCAGATGTTGAAGGGAGTAAAGATGTTTCTGTGACACGTGGATTTGGAAGCAAGGTGAGTGATAGAGAGATGCAAGAGGCTATTCAGATGGAGAGAAAAGCATGGATGTTGGGATGCCCTAATTTCCTTACAACTCTTTATTGTGGTTTGGGTAAAAATTGACCAAGTAAATTCTATTAAACAATCCATAGACATTTTATTTTGTTTCATGACATTGGGTATAATCCCTACAATATCACAGCAGTCTTCCCACTTCCTGTTTCTATTTGACTTTCCTTCTTCTGCTTTCTGAGCTGTATCCCTAGCCAAATTCTGCTCTTTTGAGTGCCTGGGTTGATTGTTGTAAGAAGTTTGCATCTCTCTGGTGTTACTGTTTCTCTATTTGGCCCATTTTCTGTTTGGATGAAAGTCCGGTTCAGTGCCACACACCTAGGCAGTCCCAAGCATTTGAGCAGTCTCTAGCAAGTTAGTAACCTACTTTTTTTTTTTTTTTTAATGTTTTGAGCTTGGATCCACATTTCTCTCCCACTCTGTCACGGACCTCCTATTGTGATCCTTTTAGGATAGTTGGCAGTGATAGCTGTTAGAGCTCTGGGGGACAGATATACCTCAGTTCTTGGCTCTGTGAGAGAAAGAATTCATGCTGTAGTCTGGTTCGTGATCCAAGTGAGTTTTATGAAAGCTAAAAGAAGCTTCAGGTTTTCACAGGCACCTCAGGGCACTTCACACCCACATGTGCAGTCCTGAGGTCAGAGATCACTGCATGACCTCTGAGGAGCAGTTTGAGAAGTAGAAGAGCCGCAAGGTTTTGGATTCTGTCTTTTCAGGTCCTCTGCTGGGAGGCGTGGTCAGTGATCCTGATGGAGCCCACTGGCTGAATTGAATTCTCCTGGCCCAGATGGGCCAATCCAGGCACAACACTGACCTAGGTGTCCCACCCCTTCCTGGATGGAAACACAAACCTCCAACCTCTGAGCATGAGCAATGGATGCCCCAGTCTCTATGCTAGCTACCTAACAGTAGCCAGGCACCATCTAGTTCTTCTGATCTCAGGATTTTTAGTCTCTCAGATGAGCTGTTTCCTTATACCTTTGATTTCCTTGACTCTCTTTTTGCTTCAGACAGGGATAGACCCAACAAGGTGTACCTTAGAGGGTCACTACAAGCTTTCCAGACTCCAGAGGCTACTCACCAAAGTCAGATTGAGGACATTGCCTTTGTGGACTATGTTTTCCTATTGGCCTTGATATTCCCTATGACTATGGTCTTGAGCACCCCCATGGAGGTCTTAATTTTTTTATTATTAAAAAAATCATTTTATTGGGGGTTTATACAACTCTTATTATAATCTATACATACATCTGTTGTGTCAAGCACATTTATTGCTGTCTTCAAACCATTGTCATTTTACTCGAGCCATTGGTATCAGCTAATTTCCCCCTCTCCTTTCCTCCCTCCCTCATGAATCCTTGATAATTTATAAATTATTATTTTGTCATGTCTTACACCATCTGATGTCTCCCGTCACCCACTTTTCTGTTGCCTGTCCCCCAGCGAGGGATGATATGTCGATGCTTATGATCAGTTCTCTCCTCCTCCACCACCTTCCCCTTCTGGTATCACTACTTTCATTATTGGTGCTGAGGTATTTATCTGTCCTGGATTCCCTGTGTTTCCAGCTTTTATCTGAACCATGTGCATCCTCTGGTCTAGCTGGATTTATAAGGTAGAATAGGGATCATGATGGGGGGCATTAAAGAACTAGAGGAAAGTTGTATGTTTCATCAGTGCTACACTGTACCTCGACTGGTTCATCTCCTTCCAGAGACCCTTCTGTTAGGGGTTGTCCAGTTGCCTACAGATGGACTTTGGGTCCCACTCTGCATTCCCCTCTCACAATGATACAATTTTTTTATTCTTTGATGCCTGATACTTGATCCCATCGACACTTCATGATTACACAGGATGGTGTGCTTCTTCCATGTGGGCTGTATTGCTTCTCAGCTTATCTATCTTCGAGCCTTGAAGATCCCAGACACAATATCTTTTGATATCCAGGTACCATCAGCTTTCTTCACCACACTTGCTTATCTACCTGCTTTGTCTTTGGTGATCATTTTGAGAAGGTGAGCATCACAGAATGCCAGGTTATTAGAACAAGGTGTTCTTGCATTGAGGGAGTACTGGCTAGAGGCTCAGTATCCATTTGCTACCCTAAGGGAGGTTTTTAAAGGGCACTCAATTTTCAGGTTCTACTTCAATAATTAGGTTGAAAGAGCTTGTTTCTTCTTCCCTACCTCAACCCATTCCCCTGATTCTTCAGCACAGCTGTACAGATTCTGTCCTTTAGGATTTCTTGCTCCTTTTATCATGCAATGCAATTAATCTTTTTTCCCCCTTTTAATTCCTGACCATCTTCATTTCAAATGGTCATGTCTGATTGGGATATTCTCAACATTTGCTAACTTTCCAAAGAATATTGAGTATCGCACAGACTGCGAGCAGAATGAATGCATTTGTCTTGGCAGAAGTTCAGCCAGACAATGCACCTTAGAATGCAGGAGGGAGAAGCTTCATCTCATATACTTTGGACATGTTATACCAGGAGGGCCCAGTCCCTGGTGGAGGACATGTTGCGTGGCAGGTTGTCGGCTAAGCAGAAGACGCTCAGTGAAATGAATGGACACATGGTTGTAACAGGGGCTCCAACATAGGTTGTGAGGATGGTACAAACTGGGCCACATTTCGTTCTGGCATGCAGAGGAGGCTGTGTGTCAGAACCAACTCCCTGGCTCCTAACATCTATTCAGCAAAAGAAAAGATCGTTTTGAAATTCTCTCTAGTTAGAAGAGGGGGTGTCTTGCATAATTGTAACTTTAGTTTTCAGCCATAAATCCAAACCTGACCCTGAAGTGGCTGTATGCAGTAGGGAAATGGAAGAGGAGGGCAGAGGGGAAGAGGCAGACACGTGAACACAGGATTCCCTACCCTTGACCTTGACGTTGGGTCTCCAGCACTATTAGTTCTGTAGGTTGTAAAAGGGCTGACTCTGGAACCCAGCTCTTCGTCATAACAAGGCAGTGTTGATGAGGGATGCTAAAGATTGGGTAGTCTATAAAAATTGTAGGTAACAATAAATATGGAACCTCTGTCTTTTCCTTCCCTAGACTCAAAGAGTCCTGGTAACATTGTGTGGGGTAAGAGTGAGGCTGCTGACTACACGGTCAGGGGTTCAAACCCAGCAGCTGCTCACCAGGCGCGCCCTTTACAAATGTAGAAACCCTAGAGCAGGTCGCTATGAGTTGCACTTGAGTGGGTGGCAGTAGATTTGGGTGACATGCAAAGGAAGATTCAACAGTGGAAGAAGAGGAGGGTGGTGGTTGTGGTCAACAAGCCAGAGCTCATTCGCAGGTAGAAAGGAAAATGGCTCCGTAAGGAATTTTGAAGCTCATTGTCCAGAGAGTGCTGGACGATTGCAGGAGCCTCGGGCCATTTTGAGGAGTCTGTCTGGTCCTTTGTCCCAGACAGTTTTTAAGCAGAGGAAGGGCACGACCAAGCCATTTTCAGAGAGGCCGGTGCTGTGAAGTGATTGCTGGCATTTGGGCTGCTGATCTTGGTAAAAGTGTCGGCTGCAGTGGTGTGCCATCACCTGCACAGTCTTTCCTCCTGGTCATGTGTTCTAAAGACAATGATCCTTACACCCACCTATGGCCCATGCTGGGCCTTTGACTCCCAAGTCTGATGCAGCTGCCTCTAGGAGGTAGATTAAATATGCACATACACATACACATTTTTTTTTTTACTGAAGTATTTGCAGGTAAACCAGCATTCCCAACACCAAGCCCCGTTCCAGGGAGTGGGTTCCGACGCATAGTAACCCTGTAGGCACGTGCAGAACTGCTTACAAGGGTTTCTGAGGCTGTAAATCTCGATAGCAGCAAGCCTCACTGTCTTCCCATTGAGCAGCTGGTGGTCTTGAACTGCTGCCCTCGTGGCTGGCAGCCCGACTTATAATCCACTACACCGCCAGGGTTCCTCGTAATCCTAGTCTACCCTCTTGAAGGTCGATTGGAAGGGACCAGAGTAAGTAGGAGGAGTCTGGGTAGAAGACCTTTGCAGTAGGACAGATGAGAGAAGAGTAGGACTAGAGGCTGCGGCGGCTAGGGAGTTCTCTAGAAAACCCTCGAAGAGGGCAGTCTCTAGGTCTTGGCTATCATAGTCAGGCTGGGAGACATCGCCACTGGTTGTGACAAGCTTGTGCCCCACTGAGTGGACTGTGTGTTCCCTGAAACCAGGGACAGGGCTTCTTTTTCTGTGTTCTCTGGGACCAGCCGGGGTGTGGCACCGAGTGTGTGCTTAGCATGAGTTTGTAGCACCTGAGATAACAGGGTGCAACAGGAAAAGATGGAGGAGGGAGATGAGAAGGGGCAGAGGCCCACTATGGTGCAGTGCCATCATTTGGTGGATGGCTCATCTCTTCATCGTCTCTGTAACTCCCACCAAACGACTGAGTAGGAACATGCAAATAGTGTGTAGGAGAGCCTTCTCAAAGGGCTGCCAGTCGGGACGTTCTGTTTGCTGGAGTGACCCCTCTCAGAAGCATGAACCAAGAATCCCACTCTCCAGAAAGAAGCACCACCAGCAGAACTCATGAGATGTCCCTGCCTTAAGTGGCCATAGTGCTCAGGTCATGAGACAGAACAGAGGAGCAGAGCCAAGACTGGGAGGTAGAACAGGCAGGTTTTCTGGCTCATGGAAGGAGTAAAGGGATCACCGGGCTGAGAGGCAGAGGACCAGGGAGAGATGTCCCTGCCAACATCTTGCAAACCTGTTAAGGTCCTTCAACAGCCCCATCACGATGAGTACTGTCAGATCTCTGCTTCATAGGAATCATCCCAGCACAGAAGGAGAGATACATTCTCCTTCCCCTGTGTGCAGCCGGACGTCAGACATGGCCCTCAGGCCACTGCTTCATCTATCTGTGCATGTGCAGCATGGGTTAGAGGGAGGATCATCTGAGGATGACAGTGGTTTCTTATCTGGCCCGAACCCAAGGTCTACCCTGGGCTCTAGGGTCACCATGAGACAGCATGTAGGTGAGACAGACAACATAGTATAAAGGAGACAGAGGAGTCAAGCCACCAGGCCCTGCTTTCAATCCTTACCTTGAATCTTCCCAACCTAGGGAGAGACTGTGTGACCAAACCATCATTCCAGAGTGACATGCCCATGGAGTTGGCCTTGCTGGGCCCCCTGGCCCTGTGACATACCGAACTCCAGCCTTATGAAAGAACAACTTGAGTGACTGTCAGTCCTGACCGACCTCAGCTAAGTCATTTATGGACCTTTGTGTTGTGACTTAAAAAGGGATGGGAGTGGGCAGGGGGAGGCTGAGGTCTATGACACATTTATCTCTGCTGTCCTGAGTCTGCCCATCCTGTGCTTCCTCGATACTCGCTTGAGCCCAGAGTGGTGCACAGCTTGACTGCTGTCCTTCTTGGATCTGACACGAGGCCAACCCAGCCTCGGGGAAGACCTGAGAAAGGCAATTTCCCAGGCATGCTTTCAGGTCTGAGTGCTGACGATGCTCTCTCTCTCCAGCCCTCAGAAGGATTCTGCTTAAACAAACATCATTTATGGTCAGCAGGAGAACCATTCCCCCCTGGCTGCTCTCTCTTCACTCCTATGAAACGACAAGTTTAACTTCTGTTTACACAGATATAAACCATCTATTTAGGAGCAGCCTGGGAAATCTTTTGCTGAAGATGGATTTTGGCTTGGGAAAACACAGAGGTGAGTGACACCGGTGTATGGTGCTATCAGAGGCATGACAGATTTGGTTGATTGAAGCCAGGTGCTTCATGGAATGCCACTTGAGGAAAGCCGCAGATCTCTGGTTGACCAGCAAGGTGACAGCCCACTTTTTGTGCTAGCAAAAGCTTACTTACCAGGATCTGTCTTTCAGTTTAGGGGTATTAACGAACAGTTGTAAACTTTGGGGACCTGTGGATAAGACATTGAGATTTGGCCAAAGATAAATAGGCTCCAACCAGCTCACTACATTTGACTTGTACAGATGGTAAGAAAGGTGGGTGGGGGAGGACAAGCAGATGAATTTAAATTCTGATATTCTGAAGATCCATTAGATAGACCCATCTCCACTGCTTCTTTCCAGGCTTAAATTTTCCTACGAGACAGTGTTGGACGCTAGTAGACAACCTTTCCTGAATTAAGTTGCTTCCTTCAGGTACCGAACCTTCATCTTGAGTTCTGTAAATCATAGTTAATTTGATGAGCAAAACTGAGGCTCACTGAGAAGCAAAACCTGAGGGGGTGCCACTTTCTTTCCCTGATTCCACCTTTCTTGGGTTAATTCACCGATAAGTCAGTCTTTGTTGGGTTTATTTTCTGAAAACGCCATCCCTCTCTTTTGCCACTGGCCCCTTTACCCTTTGTGAATGACTTTGCCAATACTGGGTGCTGTGATGTCAGTCGTCGGCCATGATCAGCCACTCCTAGGGAGGAAGATGAGACTTTTTATTCCTGTAGTGAAGGTTATGGGAACCCACACGGGACAGTTCTCCTCTGCCCTATGAGGTCACTGTGACTTGGAATTGACTCAGTGGCAGTGAGTTTTGTTTTGAATGAGTTTTGCCTATTTTGGGAAGCCCTGTGGACACATTACTGAGAGCCAATGTGTCTCATTTTAGTTGAGGACAATAAGACTGGGTGATTTTTTGTAGATCTGCAGGGCGAGAGGAAGGGGAACAGCTTCCTGTTTAAAAGAAACCCTGCCAAACTTGCTGAGATACCCTTCATTTGACTTTACATGCTATCATGATCAGGAGCACTGTTTCTTAGTCAGTTGACAGAGCATGGCCGCCCCATGTTCCCTGTGTGTTTGGAATTGTTGAGATCACCGCACCTGTCCTATGAAACATGTCTGCAAGTTTGCCAACACTCTGGCACTCCCAGAGTTGACTACATAGATGATTTGTTTGCTTCTAGGACGCAGACCGTGGCTCCTTGTGGCCTTCGTGGTTCACCAATCTCAGAGTCCCAGGCTTGCTTTCTGAACCACAAATGGTAATTTAGCAAAGAAGGAAGGAAGGCATGAGGTGAAGCAGCTGTACTGGCTGCCAGCAGCTCTTCCTTTCTCCATCTTCCTAAGGGAGAGCATGGAGGATGATCCCACCAATCAGCATTCAGTGAGTACTCCCTCCATGCCAGGCATGCTGAAACCTTCTGGTCATGAATTCCCAAAGATCCTACTTTTGAAAAAGATGAGGAAACTGAGGCATGAATGAGTAACAGTCACTGTTGACCATTCTGACGGGCCTGTGGTTTCCTGGGCTCAGCTGTACAAAACCTTAGAATCATCGGAGGCTGGGCCCGGGGACTCTAGTATGGGGAAGGATCATCTAAGATGCTAAACCTTCGTCCTGTGGCTGGTGACATCTTGGGTAGGGATCTCTCTCTCCTTATTGAAGTCTGATTTTGGCTGGGAAAAGTTCCACATGTTCTATTTGAGCCCTTTCAGCTATTGAAACCTTCCTGCGATTTCCCCCGGCTGCCTCAGACTCTCCTTGCCCTGGGGCCTTAGTAGGACATGATTCAGTGGCGTGTATGTGAATCTTAATAGTGTCTGCTTTGACTTTTTTTTTTTTAAACCAAATCCAATACTTTGTAGAAACATCGTGGGAATGTCAGGAAAAGCTTTCTGTTTTATTCTCCAGTGCTAACTGGGAGAGTGGTGTGCAGGGGCGAGGGGTTGGCCAGCAGGCCGAGGTGTGCTTTTCAGGATGGGTTCTTCTGGGGCTTTTCTTGTGGTGACTCTTGTGAGGACATGGCCTGGGCAGGGCTGCCCCTTCATTCCCATCACCCCTAAATGCTTTAAAGTTAGGGAATCAGGAGCCCTGCTGTCCTAATAGGTTATGCCGTGCGCTGTTAACCTCAAGATCAGCAGTTCAAATCTGTCAACCAGCCACTGCCAGGGAGAATGATGAGGCTTTCTGTGCCAGTTAAGATTTACAGCCTCTGACATTCCCAAGGGCAGTTGAGCCCTGCCAGATAGGCCAGGGCTGCTGTGTGGCGGTATGAACCAGTGGCTGGGAGGAGGGTCTTCAGGGGTTCCAGAAGCCCACAGGAATCAACATGAGGGACAACTCCAGTCAAGCTGTCACCTGTTCTGTCATCCTTGCCATCTGCGCCTAATCCCAAAGTCACAGGGAAGGATGGCACATAAGCTTTGCTGGGCTTGGGCACCAAGGTGACAAGAGGAAGCTGATCCTGTGTGCTTGAGTCCGGCTTCCAGCAGCTGGGTTGAGAATACCTCTCACTCTCAGCATAAAACAAGTTGGGGAGACTGAGCTTCACAGAGAGTCAGACGCCAAGATTTAAATAAATAGCTGTATTATCTGTACAAAAAAAATTATATATATATATAAATACAGACGTGTGTTTTTGAGGAGGAAGGGCCCCCTTGCACATTATTCAGCAGCCCAGATAATCTTGGGGTGCTGCTGAGTCACGATTCACAGGACAAACATTAAATGTACATTCATTCCATGACAGCACGCTCCGAAACCCACTCCCCCATCCCTACAACCACCAGCTCCTCGGGAGCTGGAGGATGCCGCTTAGTGGAGAATTGTCAATATTGTCTCCTGGCTTGGAGTAGTTCTCGAACCTGAACCAACCCAGCCACATTAGTAAGCGGCACGGGATCCACCCCCTTCACCCCATCCCCCGCTGTTGTCACAAACGAGACCCCACACAGTGAAGACATTGGTTACAGTCGTCAACCACGAGAGCTTCCAGGAACACAAAGGCAGGCAGTTCATGAAGAGTCCCCCCGATATTTTTATTCTGGATAACAATGTACAATGGCTAATATTGCACTTTTTTTATACAAGAAATCCTAATAAATATTCACAAAAGATATATAGACATAGAAAACATTCTCTTTTATTTTAAATAAACATTACACTGATTTTTTTTTTTTTTGGAGCAGGACTATCTCGGAGCCCATTTTTGTGTGGTGCAGAGGAAGAGAGGCTCGGCTGGGAAGGGCACACCTCAGCACCATCTTCCTCTAAGCCACAGGTGCACACAGCCCTGACTGCGGGCATTTCATGCATGTCTGTGTGGGGGAGGGGGAGTTAAGAGGTGAGTGGAGGCCCATCTTGGGCTCCTGTCCATCCCCCTGCTGGGGATGCCCATGCACAGGGACACTATAGGACAAGGTAGGCTTTCCCATGTACACCATGCACCCAAACTGCTCTGAAGTCTCCCCGATTTGTAATGATCTTGTCACCATTGCTGATAGGACTGTTTGGGGGTGGGGGTGGGGGTGGAAGAAGCCTTTGAGGCCTGTCTTGGAAGTTGGTTAGGCTTTTGAGGCTGGGCCCACAGCTCCATTGTTACTCGCCTTTACCAGACCTCTGAGCCAGTGTCCATCCTGTGTTAAGGGAGAGACTGGCCCAGCGTACAAGCCCGCGATCGATCCTGTTCTCTTCCAGAAGGAACTGGACCCTCCTTGGCAAAGTGAACCCAAACTCTATCCCTCAAGTGGAGCAGCAAAGGCCAGACAAGCTGAAAGCCTGGCTTACTGGTGTGTCACGATGGCTCTGGGCGCCTCTGGGCTTGGAGCCTGCAGCCCCAGGAGAGCTCTGTCCAAAAGCGCCGCCCTCACCCTTAACCTTCTCCGTTTTCTTGCCGATGAACATGTCCAGGTTTCTTTTTGCTTTGAGTGTCTGTCCTTCCTCCTGTACTCTGCGTCCTGGAAGGGTATCAGTCCTGATTTCCTCCTATCAGGACTGAGCTCCCAGGAAAGTTTGTAGCAACCTCTCTCACACCCTCTGCTACCTCTCCCCACCCAAACCTAGTCTCTTGCTGGCGCCCTCTACTCCCCAGGATGCTCTGGGGCTACGTTTGGGAGCTCCTGGTTTCCACCGTAACATCTGTCAAACCCCCATCCTTTTCGACATCCTCCTCTAGCGCTCACTGAAGGAAAACTGACCGAGGGCCTCCTGAATGGGGCAGGGTTGGGAAGGGAGAAATAAATAAATAAAACAAACAAAGCTTCAGTCAGTCCTGCCCCCCACCCCCGGTGGGGGGGGGGACAGGAGTTGTGTGTGTGGCCCAGGGGGGCAGTCTTCCTGGCCCTGTCTTCATGCTTTGCCACACGTTCCACAGCAGCGGGCTTTGTACTGGCTGAGCTGGCAGAGTTTCAGCTGTTTCACCTTGTCGCAGTACCTGGTGGTGTCTCTGCACTCCACTGGGAAAGGGGACAGAAAGGAGAGGTGAAACAGAGGGAGGGATGGCCCAGGCCCCTGCTGGATGGGGTGGGGATTGGTGGGGGGTGGCTCCAGCTTGCCCCCAGGTGGCCACGACTTCGTTTTTAATCTGCCCTCATTGTCCCCCCTCCCCCAACCTCCTAGGCCAGTCCGTCTCTCCTCTAGGCTCCCATTAGGACCCATTCTGCTCTATTTGCAATGCTCCTTGGGGTGTGCCATGCCCTGGATGCTGGCCCTCACCTGCTCTGCTCCTGCGCCCCTGCCCTCGGCTCTTCACTAGAGCACAGGGGGCTCTAGCTCAGGACTGACTAGCTGACTCGGGCTCTGGAATCTGATGTCCAAAGTTTGTCAGGTCCGTGGTACAAAGGCCATGTCCTGGTCCCCCTTCCCCAAGCACGGAAACACATGGCCCTCTAGAGTAGGGGGTCCTCAAACTTCTTAAACAGGGGGCCAGTTCACTGTCCCTGAGACTGTTGGAGGGCTGGACTATGGTTAAAAAAACAAACAAACAAACAAACAAACTATGAACAAATTCACTGCGGGCCCGGGATGAGTCTGCTGCTAAGCAGGACAGGCAGTGGCAGCAAAAACACCCGGCAGCTGGATAAATGTCTTCGGTGGGCAGTGGGCCCCACATGTGGTCCATGGGCCATAGTTTGAGGACGCCTGCTCTAGATGGGCTGCAGTCTGTAGCTTAGGAGGCTCCCCTGGGGGATGCTGCCTCTGTGTTTGTTAGGGAGGCACCATCATCACACGCCTGTGGGGTTCGGAGAACAGAAAACAGATCCCACCCAAACGGGACCTGTGAACGCCAGTTGTTGACCTGGGTAGGATCCGGAGTTGAGGAAGGACGGGTGGACCAGCATCTCAAACCCCAGGGGTGTGGGTTCCTGTTCAGTTCCAATGAGGGCCATGCGCTTGTCCGGGGAGAGCAGAAGATAGGTGGGCAGCGTGGCAGCCACTCTGCCAGCTTCTTCCGGAGCAATGGTGCTGCCTCGTGAGCCTGCCCTGGAGCGCCACTGTGTGGTCCTCCCTGCAGGCTCCAGCCCCACAGACTGCCGGTGATCTGGAGGCTGCAGTCAGCCAAGCCGTGGCTAGCCCGTGGGTTCTCTTGGGGCCAGATGGAGACCGTGGAAGACCATGGGGGTGCACCCAGATATGGGTTGTTGCCCGAACCAGTGTGCCTCAGAAAACACCCTATTCTGGCCCCGCTCATAAGCCTGGGGGCCCCTGGTCGAATGCCCTACGCTTAGGCTCAATCCCAGGGGCAGCCCTCTGTACCCGCTGCCCTGTGGGGTATTTGCAGAAGGTTCTTTGGGGTTGGAACGTACTGTTTTCACAGGGGGTGATGTTGCAGCGCTGCCAGTTGGCTGGCCGAGGCCCCCAGGAGCACAGGTGCTCAGGCACGGCCTTGTTGGTGCGTATGTGCACGCACTCCACCCGCCGGGACTGGAAGCCGTAGTTGCCACAGGTCGCCGTGCACAGGGTCCACAGGCTGACCCTCCAGTGGACGCTGCAGGCCTCAGACCAGCAGTTCTGGGTGCTCACAGGCCTGCGGGAGGAGGGGGCAGATGTGAAAACCAGACTGCCAATGACCCACGAGCTTTCAGTGTAGATTCTGAGGTTCTGTTAGGGAATGGCGATGAGCCGAGCTCAATAAGGCCTTGTCCTGAAACTGTGACCCCCTCCCCATCTTCACTTTATGACCCACGCAGGAGCTCGACCGAGTGGGAAGGCTGCCGAGGCTGAGCAGGAATGACATATTGAGGCCAGGGACCAGGGCTTTCTCTCCAGCTTAACTGCTAGAGGGAGAGCAACAGGGGGAAGAGCTGAAGGCCCTCTCCTGCTGACTGAGGGCTACAGCAAGCTCTGGGCCACTCCAGCCTCCTGGAGAGAATGAGGACAGGTACGGATGGCCATTCATGCACAGGGTCCTCACTGAGCCAGCTAGCCTTGGGCAGGGGCAGGGGGGTTGTCACTAACCCCACTTTCTCTTACCTTGGCAGAGTGCTGCACTGCTCTGATGGCAAGGTGATACCATCCCGCGTCTGGCAGAAGACCTGCCTGTGCTGCACAGCAAGGCGAGGCCCAATGCAGGGCCCGTTGCACTGGGAAAGAGAAGAAATCCACCAGGTGAGCCAAGTCAAGGGCTGGAGCCCAGCCCTTCTGCAGTCTCCAAGGGTGGAAGCCTCATCTGAAAAGGAACCTCAGAAGGACATGTCAGGATGACAGCGGTACATTTTTGAATTTGTTGTTAAGCGCCATTGACAAGCAGAATCAGATACTGTCCATCTGTCTCATCCAGGGCCTTCTTCTTTTTCACCAACCTCTACCCAGCACGATGCCCTCCTTCAGGTGACACGTCTAATGTACACAAGATGCAGTCGTGCCATCCTTGCATTCTGGCTGGACTTCTTCCAAGACAGCTTGTTCTTTGGTCAGTCCATGGTATTCTCAATAAGCTTCACGAACGACATAGTTCAAGCACATCAGTTCTGTGTCCAAGTTTCACATGCATATGAGAGGGGATCGTGTACAATAGCATGGCGTGGGGTCAGCACGCCTTCATCATTGAAACCAACATCTTTGCTCTGTCACCCTTTAAAAGAGATCTTGTGCGGCAGGTTTCCTCATTCAGTACGTGCTCCGACAAGCTCAGCCTTTTACATTGCAATTCTGACCCAAGGTTTAAGTCTTTGGCGTTCACCAGCCAGGGCTTTAAGTCTTCCTTGCTTTCAGTGAGCGAGATTGTGCTATCTTCACATTGCAGGTCGTTAAAGCCTTCCTCCGATCCCGCGTTGCTTTATATACCAAGGATCTGCACGCTTCCTAGTTAAATAAGCTAGTGAGATAGCGATAGCCCCCTGTTCTGACGTAGCACATTCTTTAAAAAAAGTTCAACCTTAAAAAAAATCATTTTATTGGGGGCTTGTACAACTCCTATCACAATCCATCCATTGTGTCAAACACATTGGTACATTTGTTGCCATCATCATTTTCCAAACATTTTCCTTCTACTTGAGTCCTTGGTATCAGCAACTCGTTTTTCTCCCCTCCCTCCCCCTTCTTCCTTCCTTCATGAACCCTTGATAATTTATGATTTTTTTCATGTATTGCACTGTCTGATATCTCCCTTCACCCATATTTCTGTTGTACATCCCCCAGGAAGGGGGTTATAGGTAGATCATTGTGATCAGTTCCCCCTTTCTCTCCACAACTTCCCCTTACCCTCCTGGTATTGCTCTTGTCATTATTGGTTGAGGAGGTCTGTTTGTCCTGGTTTCCTCGTGTTTCCAGCTTTTATCTGTACCCTTGTACATGCTCTGGTCTAGCAGGGTTTGTAAGGTAGAATGGAGATCATGATAGTGGGGGAGGGTGCGAGTATTAAAGAACTAGAGGAAAGTTGATGAACTAGAAGTTTCATCAGTGTTATAGTGCACCCTGACTGGCTTGTCTCTTCCTTGTGACCTTTCTGTGGGGATGTCCAATTGCCTACAGATGGACTTTGGGTCCCCACTCAGCCCTCCCCCTCATTCACAATGATTTTTTGTTCTGGGTCTTTGCTGCCACAAAGACATTCTTTAAACAAAGCCTCCGTCTCTCCTTCAGCATGGAGGGTTGTTTGCTTTACTGTTTTCTTGCACAATCCACCCAAGTCCATTGTTTCTTCCCTGCCTTTGTTTTTTCAGGCTAAACCCAGGCCTGCTGAGCAAAAGCAGACTTAGCCCTTTCTCCCCTGCCCCTCACCCCAGATGATGCCATCACAATTCCTAGTCACCACTCATTTACTGAAGAATTTCAAATCAATAGCATTTAGCAAAGTTTTCTTTTAGGCCCCTAGTCCATACATTCAATTGCTCCATGGAGATCTCTACCTGGAAATTTGATACACACCCCATGCTCAGTACATCCACATCAACTTACTGCCTCCTTTCTGATTCCTATCACATTGTTCTACCTGGAAAAGCCCAGTTTGCTTCCATGTCCTCTCTAAATATCATGGGTCACAGAAGTCTAGGAATGCCTCATTCACCATAGCTGTTCTCCAGAGCACGCACAGCCTTCACTTTGACCAGCAGCGCCATGACTGACCTCTCCCCACTTAAATAGCTGTGCTGATGACAGAATGAGCTTCTAGAAAGTGTAACTGTGGTCATGCCACGCCTTAAAAATCTCCCTCAGCACCCTCGTCCCAAAGTGGCATTGGTGATGGATTCCCACTCCTTGCTAGGGCACGTGATTGAGCACCCGCTTCCCAGACACATTGGTGATCTTACTCTCTCACCTTTCTGGCTTGCAAAGATGCCAGCAGCTTTTTTCCCTTCCTTTATTCATACCCATGACAGATTGGTCATGCGTGTATATTGGAGTATAAGAAAAAGTTGGATTATGACACAAAGCCAGGCTTGTTATTGCTGGTCATCGTAGTTCTACTGGAGTAAAAGCAGCATGACTTTCAAAGCTTCATGGAGGGAGAGTGATAGAGAGACAACCGTCTGCTCCATCCCTTGTCCGTTTGTTGGTTTTCGCATTGCCGGAAGCTGTGTCACTAGTGTATCACATACCAGCAGGTGACTGATGGTGGCCTGGTGTCGGTGGAGCTGCCAGGTTCCAATCAGGACAGAAAAAGGGTTGGGATATAATTCTGAACACTAGCCCGGGAAAACCTCAGGGGTCACAACAGAACATTATCCACTATTGGTGCCAGAGTCGGCCCGCACCAACAACAGCTGCAACCATGGACCCAGACCAGTGAACGACACTTTGGAGAGCTGCCTCGCTGGGAACTGCTGACGGTGGCTTCCCCAGAGCCCCTTCTGGTCAGCAGTGCCCTCCCTTCGTTCACGCAGGACTGGAGCATGGAGGTTTGGTGGCACCTCCTATGCATTTGCAGAACATGCTGAACATCAACAGGAGCAGATGAAGAGCATGGTGAGAGGGGAGAGTTCCCTGTGATTTGTGGAATAGAGGTCCCCTGTAAGTGGGTCAGGGAAAACTGGGATCTTGTCCTTCAAGGGTGGTTGAGGGGCCAGCATCACCCCACCCTAGACCTACTGCATCAGAAGGTCCATCTTTAAACACTCCCCAGGTGAGTCACAGTGGAATGAGGAACGCTGGCTGAGAAAGTCTTCCAAGGAGAGTGGAGAGGAGGACTCGAGGAAGCTCTATTCTTGGTTAGGAAGAAGGATCAGGGAGAACCTTCAGTGTGCACGGTATGTCCCCTGGAGTGCCCTCAATGACACAGTGCAGAAACATCGCCCAGGTGTCAGATCTCTTCCCAGTTGCAATTTCATCAACTGCCCAGAAGCCCCGTGGGCCTGGCAGAAGCAGAGCTGCTGTGGGCTGCAGCGGAGCGACCAGAGTGGGCTTTTCCAGGTAGAGGAAAAATGATATCCCCCAGGCACAGGGGCACGGGGAGTTCATGCCTCTTTGATTATGAAGCACATACATTATGTCACTAGTAATAAGGGGTGTGTGTGTGGGGGGGGGGCGCTGTCTAAGGCACCAGCGAGGAGGCTGGAGTCCACCAAGTTGCTGCTTGCTGCGCGTCGCGCACTTGCCTCTGCCTGCCCTGGGACGTGGATGCCTTACAAGGTCCGAGTGATTGTGGAGGAGAATGCGTGCATCCGTGGGGAGCCAATTCTAACAAGTTTCCAGGTGACCCCATTGGACGTGAGTTCGAGGAGGCGGGGCAGTCTCAGGGTGGAGGAGAATTCAGAAGGGTAGAGCCAAGGCTGAGGACAGTGTGTTGGAGGGGAAGGAGTCGAGCTGACAGCAGGTCCGGCAGTCCAGGAGTGGGGGCGGTGCACCTTTCTTTCTGCTGTGGTCGGGCCCGCCATCCTCAGGCTCAAGCCTGGTCACTGGCTCCTTACCTGGCTCCAGCTGGAGAAGGCCCACTCAACACAGAGCTGCTGGTTACACGCTTGGGTGTCCACGGGCCGTTTGGCCAGCTGCGTGCACATGTCGTTGGGCACGGGCGTGGAAAGCCCAGACGCTTTCAGCTTCTGACACGTCACCCGCCGGGTCTGGACGCCTCCCCCACAGCTCCGGGTACAGGCAGACCAAGAGGTCACCATCCACCTTGGGACAGGAAGAGGAGTTAGCTCGGGGAGACACACACGAAAGACTCCACAGCTCCTAATTTGGTGGACACGACACCCCCAGCTCCAACCCCCAGAAAGACATCCAAGGGAAATCCCTGGAACATGCACAGGTTAGTTGACTAACAGAGATCTTTGCAAATGCACTCCCTCCTCTGAGCAGAGATGATCCTGAGCATGCTGGTGGCCCGACGGCCAGCCCGGGGCTGTGGCAGAGGGAGGAGGTAGGGTGGTCAGGGAGGAGGCAGTGACTGGCATGCCAGTGACCACCAGAAGCTGAAAGAAGCAGGGCTGGATTCTTCCCTAGAGGTTTTGGTGGGAGGTGGCTCTGCTGAGACCTTGACTGAGGAATCCTAGACTCCTGAATGGTGAGAGAGCATTTCTCTGTTGCTTTCATGTTTGCTAGAATTTGCTACGGCCATCTCAGCTCACCAACGCGCTTGGGAAAATGACTAGAAAGATGGCCTCTGGAAAAAAGCGTCTTCTTGGAGCGTCTGTGTTCAGGCGGAAGGACCAGGAGGCTGCAGACGGAACACTTATCTGAGAGTGGCTTCTCCGAGTTACCTGGTACTCCAGTTTCATGGTGAAGTCAGGTCACAACTTGTGTGGCCTTATGACGTAAGCAAGTGACAAGGCAGGTTTCCCTGGGCGACACTTGCCATACCTTTTTATCTCTCTTCACCCTGCATTTCATTGGACACTTTTTAGTCCTCTCTAGCTTTCTAGAGACATTGCCCACCTCCCCGAGTCATGGTTCTGAAAGTCTTAGACCTTGAAGAGGGAATAGTTCTCAGAATGTTTGCTTCCGACGACTACTCATGTGTCCTGAGATGTGGCTGACCAGGGCGCTTCTGTGTAAAGCAGAGCTCTAGACTGGGGCACACTCTCTAAGCAGGCTGCCTTTCTCTCCTCTCTGCAGCTGTGGCCCCTGGGATCCTTCTCAAAGGTGGAGCAGCAGGGAGGAGAGACTTCTCAGTTGAGGCTAAAACACAGTATTCTCCTTGGATTGCCAGATAACTGCTTCCTGGAGTTAATGTCAGCCATTCCAGTACAAGGACAGACAGACTGGCTGTGGCAACACTGTTGTAGGCGAAGGAGGAAGCTCACGTGCCCCCAACGCTGGCAGGAAATGCAGTTAAAGGTGAGCCTGTGGGCACTTTCTAGTGGCTTGTGGGAGAGGTAGGCGGCAAGGAGGGGAGCAGCAAATTCCTCCTGCATCTGGATCTGCGGTTTTTTTTTGTGGCAGCCTCCCCGCTCCCCTTGCCTGGCGAGAGAGGACTGCTCACAGAGCCTCTGAGGAAGCAGGCCTGAGGGGTGTGGGAACCCCCCCGGCACAAGAGACCCAGGCAGTCGGGTCCACACCGACTGCATTTACAGAAGTGAATTAAGCTGATTGACTCCGACCATCCCCAAATCTAATCGCAGCATTGCTGGCACACTGGAGACCGCGTCTTCCTTTCCCTGAGCTGGGCAAGGGCAGGTTTCCCAGCCTTACAGATCCCTGGTGAATGTCAGGCCTGCATTTCAATCAACTTTTATTTCCAAATATACAGTTCAGCAACTTTCCTAGGAGCTGGGCGGGGGCTTGGGAGGCGAGAGGCAGGGGCCATGTTACAGTTCAGGAAGGGTATAAAAGGCCATTAATCACGCCCGTGGAAACCTTCCCGTCAGCAAGTCAAAACTGTCGATAGTAATGAGTGAGTTTCATATTTCAGGGAGTCTCTCCTGGGTTCAGCTGCCTCTTTTGACTCAGCTGGCAACGCACGAAGTGGCTGCTTACAGATTGTGTGTGAGAGGCCGGTGGGCAGGTAACTTGGCATTCTGGGCTGTGCCAAGGCCGAGGGCACCAGGCTGGTGCCCACCCCCCAGCTCAGCTGTATCCCTGTAGTGCCTCCCAAAGACTGAGGCTTCCCAACGGCGGGGCTGTACAGGGGCCTCTACTGCAACCCAAGAAGAAGTTATGGGCTGTGGCTGCAGTCTAGAGAGCCCAATGCTCTCAAAGACTGTAAGTCGGCTTCACTCAGCTTGTAAGAAGGCAGCGGAGAAATTGGGGTGAGCCCCAGACATTCTTACTCTCAATATTTCAACACGTTCCGCTACGGGCAGGGAGCACTCCCTGGCCTGGTTGGGATGCCCTGTGGACAGGACAGCCACCAGCAGATAGAGAGGAGGCTGTCAAGAGGGATGAGGCTCATGCTGGATGCTGGGGATATTTTGGTGCACACACCTGTGCCCATCACAGCGCTGCATGGTCTCACTGTGCGAGAGGACAGCCCCAGGCATGCTTACCGGGCAGGGCAGTCTCTCCGGTTGCAGGCGATGGGCTGCACGGCCGGGCGCACCTTCCCTTCGCAGTGAGCGGGGCTGACCTCGGTGCTGTTCAGGAGGCATCTTAGGCGGGGCTGCTGGACGCCTCGGTGCCCACAGGAGGCCGAGCAGGTCGCCAGTCTGTCCAGAGACCACCAGTAGTCTGTCGCAGGGGGAGACAGCATTAGTGCTTTAATGCCTCTGTGCCTCTTCCCAGGAAGTGGGGGCCAAGAGAGAGGAGGCTGGCGCTATGTTTCTGGGCCCCATCCCTATTAGTGCAAGCTTCCACTCTCTAGATGCTCTAGTTGTGTCCCTTCCACAGATGGAGTCTGTGCTCCTTTAAAATGGGTAATCGTAAAAGGAGTGGGCCGGGCCCCTCACCTATGAATGAAAAGTACTTATGTAAACAGAATTAGTGCTCACTGTTGGTAAACATGCTTCCCCAAAGATTTGTTTTCCTGTTGGTTCTCCAGAAACAGAAATAGATCAGAAGTTCTCAACTCTCCGACTTGAGTGTGCAGATTTCACTGGGTGCTATAGTTGCTAGAACAGAACCTGCCAGTTCTCCTTTTGAGTGCTTACCTGTAAGTGTGTATATGACACACCTGACATAGTCGCTGGAAAGTCAGAAAATGGAACGTTATTTTTTCCTGTCTGCAAAGCTAAGTGGCTGGAGGATGCTTAAAGGAAAAACCCAATCTCCTAGGCAGGAGATTCAAAGCAGGGTTTCCATATTGGCACAAACTCTCCCTTCCATGGAATCCTTCATTTAGGAATACAGGCGGTGGGGGTTGCTTTTCTTAGAAATAGTACATGTGTTGGTTCTCAGTGAAAGGTATCAGAGGCTACAGGTAAAGTCAGTCTCTATCAAGTTCAATGGCCTCATAGTTTCCACGAAAAGGGGTGTGGCTCTCTCCAACACTATTTGGTCTTAAGTGCAACTCTCTTAGCACAACTCATGCCAGACCCCACAAAGAAGGGGGGCATATGCCCATAGAGTCTTTTTCCGTGGCCCCTCTCTAGAGCAGGAGGCGCAGATTCCTAGTTTTCAGCCAAACCAATGGAGAAGTCTTACATTCTCCTACCAGGCTGCCTGGAAGTGATCTTTATGACTTAAACCTGCATACAGAAACTGCCTCAACTCTTGGTGGTGTGTATTTGGCTGTGAATAGCAGCGAAGACCTGACTGTGTGAAATCAGTTTAGCTTCAATTGTTATGGTTCGTGAGCCCCACTGGCAATAAGAAAAACCTGTTCTGCTATAGCAGGGATGGGGAGCATATTTTCTGCCACTCAGGTAGTTTTATCATGGCTTGCTGACCATAGAAAAATGCCAACTTAAAAAAAGCCAGGGCAGACTTTAAATGAACTCACCCCTTCTGTCATGGCTGTTATTCCTTCTCTTTGACACACAGGGTATTAGATTTCCCAGTACATGTTCTTGTTCAAGTCAGCCTAAGCACCGAAAGTTGGAAGGAACACGGTTGCTTACCTTGGATCACCAGAGAAGCCTTCTGCACCAGCACCCCAGCCTCATTCTGAGCCAGGCAGCGGAATTCCCCTTGAGACCCACCACTGAGATTTGCAACCTGAAGAATCTGTCCTGCTGCCAAGATACGATACGTCAGTCCGAGGGTGGCAACTGGTTGGCCCTCATGGAACCAGGTGATATTGGGGATGGGGTGACCTTGGATGGGGCAGCCTAGAAGGAAGGAAAAGGAGAAGTAAGCCATTGCCAAAGTCAAAAAGGCACACTTGTCTTATGCTCTAGAAATGAGCATCTGATGTGACTGCTACAATGAAATGTGTCCCTCCTAAGCAAACAGGAGGTACTTTTATTTTCTGTGTGGTTGACTTTCAAGAAAAGTTCATGAAGAACATCAACTACAATGAAGTGATGCAAAGAAAACCCTTATTATTAGTAAAATCACTCGTCTGATGACTCTTAGCTCGCCTGTCCTGGACAGGTACATGACCTGTCATTTCTATGATCAGAAATTCCAAACAACTAGTCAGCGAGACCTGCTACCCAAACCTTCCCAGTGCAAGGTAAATACAGCACACCCGAGCAAGTGAAAGGTTGCACCTGCTGTCGGGCTCCCAACAACTTAAGCTGTGAGGTCCAAGGACAGTGTCATTATAGTATGAAATGGGGGTGGGAGCAGGCCTGGGGGCAGAATGCTGGAGACCTCTTGGCCTCCAGAGATAGCTCAGTAACTCTAATTCCATATGTGATTTCATTTCCCAGTAAAGAGTACCCCTTATTCCCGCCAAGTTTATGTACAGAGACAGCAGAATCTAAGGAAATGTAGCTTGAAGAAGTATATTTCTTAGAATGAAAATAGAGGTCTCCATGACATTTGGATTGAAGGAACCAGAGCACTTTGGGTTATGGAGATGTCTTCCCCGTAAGTCATTCTGTTTGGTCAGTGCAGATAGAGGCTTAATGCTCAGTTGATAATAATCCTGCTATTCATAAGCTAACAGGAATATGTGGAAATGTTTACCCCGAGTCCTCATTTTCCCAACCCCATTAGGATGAATTTTTGGACCATATTCAGGAAGAAAAAGTAGATGTAGCAGCCACAGGCTGTGCTCTATAGTGATAAAGTTACTTGTCTTAGAGTCAGAAGCCTTAGCTGAACAAGATACAGTTGTGTAACATTCAAAATTGTCCACCCCAGTACTCTCTTGGAACTCAAAGCCAAAGGGGACCCCAATCTAGAGCCATTCCTCCTCTAGGAGGAGTAGAGTTGGAATTCAACTTGAGAGAGAACTTTGAGAGGCTGCTTGTATTCTGTCTGATCCCTTTGGGGAAGGTGGCATCTAAGCAGGGAGTTAAAGCATTCCGACAGGCCATCTCAATCAGTCAGGACCAAGCTAAAGATAGATGTTCTATTTGCCACAATTTTTTTCCCCATAGTAAATCATCTTTCTTTGAAGCATATCAAGATAAAGGTCAGATTTACAGAACATTTTAAAAATAGAAAACCAACATCTTTGCTACAACAGATTCATGATTTCCAAAGAAAATGCTAAGTTTTGATAATATTCTTTGAACTCAGTTTTCTTACTTGTAAACGAAAGTATTTGACTCTGTCAATTGTTTTCATATTGATGTTGCCCATGGAGGGGTGTCTAAAAGAGAAAATCAATGGGTTTGGGGGCTTTTATCCCCCATTACAATCAAAGCAGAATTATAAATTGAGTTTTTACCTAAGAAGCCCTGCACCATTGGGTAACCACTGATTTACATGATCTATGTGTTCAAATGTTTCAAGATTTTCCATTACCTCAAATTCATCTTCTAACTCTTCTTCCACCCACCTAGATGAATGTAGACACTTAGTCAAGGGTGAGGGCAAAGTCTGCTATAGTAAATCCATACTGCTTACGTCCCGTGGCATGGCATTGCATCTCGATGCCAATGACGGTGCATAGAAGAGATGCGCTATGTGGAAGGTGTTTAGGCAGAAGTGCTCAGAAAGCTGGTGCTGGCCTGGAAAAACCCAAACCTGGGGGGCATACGGAGTTGAAATGGGGTCAGTCTTGAAGGCTAAAATCTGATGTTTTCTTGGAGGCCTCTGCAGATTTCTGAAGAGAGGTGCCACAAGTGGGCTACATTATGTTATAATGATGATGAAGTCTGTGCTTTGCAACTGTTTAAGAGGGACATAGTTCAACAAGATCTTTGTAAAGACAGCTTTAAAGAAGGACGTAATGAAGAGGAGGGTCAGGCAAAAGCAGGAGTTGGCCGGTGAGCTAGGACGTGGCCGTCAAACTGCTGCTCCAGAGCCATTCTGTCAGTGTGAACGTGCAGTTCTGATGCCACACTGAAAACATGCAGAGGTTATTATTTCAGATCATGGTGATTTCATTTGTTTGGAAAATATATTTAAGGCTCTTGAGTGATTTTAAAGTTGTTAGGAGGGACAGAATTGGCTCTTCGGTCTCAAGAGTTTGCTGACCCCTGGGATAGGAGACAGCATCTTTGAAGTACTTGCACCAGCTCTATGAGAGGCCAGAGCCACCTCCTCCCCTGCAGTGGCCTTTAGGCCCAGGTGCTAAAGACTAACTATTACAGATAACTTTGAACGCTGTTTTGCTCATGACCTGCAGACAACCAAGTTGCAGTGGAAAATTCCCCAGCTACTGCCTCCCCCCAGACCCCAGCTATTAAACTCTCCACCTGGACAGTGTGACTTTGTGGGGCCCCAACTGGGGGCCTGTGGACCTCACAATGTGCCTGTCCCTTTCTCTGTAATTCCTTCCCCAAATCAGCCTCACACTTGGTGCATAAAACTGGGGAGGAGTAAGAGATGTCTTGATGCGCCACCCCTCTCCTCATTCCTCCCTTCCCTCGAACCAGGACCTCTCAGCTGACACATCTGTGAGTGAGTACCTGACTACATTTTATTTCTGCTCTTTCGGTCACTGTCCCTTGCTGCCGGGTTCTTTTGAGGCTCTCTTCATTTGGTTTTTGAATCGTGGGTCCACTGCACAGCCATGGTCAAAGGACAGCACTTAGAGACACCTAAGTCTCACTGTTCCTTTTCCCGGGAGCTGGGAAGCCAGGCTACCTCCCCACCCCCGTTCTGGAGGTCCAGTTGAATAATCAGGACA
The DNA here is from genome assembly GCA_004026705.1 of Nesogale talazaci. Taxonomy (NCBI): domain Eukaryota; kingdom Metazoa; phylum Chordata; class Mammalia; order Afrosoricida; family Tenrecidae; genus Nesogale; species Nesogale talazaci. The sequence goes on from PVJH01006928.1 coordinate 56,231, forward strand.
CTGATTGTCTAGCTTGGTCTCCTCTTGGAACCCTGCGGCATGGGAAACAGAGATCCAAGCTGAAGTCCTCCACACCTGTAGGTTACCTGGCTAATTCTCATACCTCGACTTAAGGCATTTGGGCCGGAGGCCTGGCATTGTTTTTTTTACTGCAAATCAGTTTGACATCAATATAAACTAGATAATGGTACTCAATGGCCAGAAAATGGTACTTTTGATTTCAACATTTTGACTGATCTCAGTACCTTTTGCCATCAAAAGGCCTGAGGTCCCCTCCCCCTCTCTGTACTTTTAGCCCAATACTCTCCTAACCAGAAACACTTGCCAGCTCAGACAGAACCACCGCTCCCCCATGAAGTCTCCGACAGTATTCCCACCCCCCTCATCTTTCTCTGAATTCCCTGACTCCTTTTCTGCATCCCCAGTAAGGTCTCCTCCATATTCTGGGTACCCTTCACCATCAACTCATATCTATCCCTCCGCCAACCCCAACTCCAGGCCCTAAGGTCTCTCCGTTGTCTCCCCTGTCAGTCATCATACCCATTCCCAGACCCTCTACTGGAGGTTGTGGGCACTGAAGGTCTGGTCCAAGCCCACGTTCCCTTCTCTCTCACTGACTTGTCCCCAATTGAAAAGCGCTTAGGTTCCTTTACCAATGATCCCAACACTTACATCAAAGAGTTTTGCTATTTGTCTCAAGTGTATGATTTATCATGGCATGATATTTTTATAGTTCTTTCATCCACTCTCACCTCAGATGGAAGAGAGCATGTTTTCACTCCTGCCCAGCAGCATGCAAACCAAGTTCGTCTCACTGACCCCAGCATGCCTGTGGGCACAGAGGCAGTGCTGGGGCAGGAACCAGGCTGGAGTGGCTGGGCCCGCTGAGATAATTGGCTGGCTTCCAGGCAATTTCTCACAAAGCAGTTAATGTTGATAAGCTCAGGGAAATTACTCAAAGGCAGGATGAAAATCTGGCAGCATTTTTAAATCGTTTTACGGAATCCCTAACCCAATACACCCGCCTAGACCCAGCTTCACCAGCAGGGGTCACTGCCCTTGTCACACATTTCATTACTCAATTAGTTTTAGACATCAGAAAAAGGTCAAGATGGCCCTCAGACTCCTGTCCAGGACCTGGTATTTAAAGTCTTTAATATGAGAGAGGAGCAGGAAGAGGCAGACAGGGAGTCCCGAAATCACTAGGAGGCAAATTTAGAGGCCCAAGTCTTGATTGCAGTCCTAAGGCCCTTGGCAACCAGAAAGACTGGCATCCTTCTCAGGCCTGGGAAACAACAGCTTCAGACCACCCCCAGGAGTCTGCTTCAAGTGACCTGTTTCAGCAAGGTCACTGGGTCAAGTGCTGCCCACAACCTCATCTGCCCAACACACACCTTGTCTGGTGTGTGGTCAACAGGGCCACTGGAGAAGTGACTGCTCTTTGGCGCCCAGCCTTGAAAGGCCAGTCCCTCTAAGCCCGGACCCCAATTGCCCTCACCACGCCTGGGGTAACCATCACGGCAGTGGGTAAGATTTTGTCCTTTCTGGTTGACACAAGAACTGTTCTATTTTGCCTTCCTTCTCCGGTCCTTTACACCCTTCCTAGGTCTCTGTCATGGCAATCGACAGCCACCCCACTGACTAGTTGTCCACCCTTACATGTTAGAAATATAAAGAGCATCAAACTGATGATCCTCCAGTAACATAGAAACAGCCGAACAGACACGGCCCCCTGCAAAGGAAGTGAATTAGACTCAGCCACAGAGAGTCTGTGGATCGGAATGTACATGGCTTTTCACTGCATGGAATTTTCAGACATAATATAACTGCTAATATTAACGTTTTCTCCAACTAACTGTGTAAATTCCTCCCCAGCAGAACCTTGTTTTCCAGTTACTGTGGTTTGGTTACTCTCTGTCTGAAGATCAAAGAGAGTGCTATTCCTTCCTATAATGGCAGGTAGAAGCCTAGCCTCTTCAATCACAGCAGCTGGAGTGGCTGGAGGTGCACTTGGCCACTCCATCATCTCAGCACAGGATTTCTACCATAGTCTCCTTGACCTTGTTGCAAGTCAGATCACCTCTCTGGTCCAAGTTGCCCCATAAAGCAGACAGACCTTGGATCTTCTCACTGCTGAAAAAGGGGGTACCTGCCTCTTTCCCAGGGAAGAGTGCTCTTACAACACCAATGGATCAGGGCTGGTGGAGCAAGACATAGAAACGCTGACCCACCTAAGTTGAGGACCTCTGGGCTCACTGAAGGATGAATTACTCCATGATTGGCTTGCCTGCAATCCCTCTCAGCCACCAGGCTGTTCCCCACATTAGGGACACTAATTCTTCTTTTTTTTTTTTTTCTTAGCTCCATGTTTTCTCAGATTATTCAGCAGTGCATACAAGAACTGTCATAGTAAACCAGCTACTCCTCCACCAGTACACCTGATTGTCCTTGAGCTACCCCTCTGTCTGCTCCAATGCCTAATCTGACATGGCGCTCTACCAGCAGGAAGCAGCCAGACAGAATATGACACCCCTTATCACCAAAATGCCAGAATGTCAGGCAGAAGTGGGCATTGGCAGGACAGGTGGGCCAAGAGATAGAGCTGGTGAAAACACTCCAAAACTCCTCCCCTTCCATTACAGATAACTTTGAACACTCACTCTTTGGTGAGTGAACTCTTTGGTTCACGACCTGCAGACAACAAACGTGGTGGAAAATTCACCAGCTACTCCCTCCCTCCAGACCCGGGCTATAGACTTCGCCACTTCTCGCCTGGACAGTGTGACTTTGCGGGGGCCCCAACTGCCCGCCCTCCCAGGAACTCTGAAATAAACCTCTGAAACTGTCTTCTAGCTTTGCTTTCTTTCTGTCGCCAAATCAACCTCACAAGGAGGGAGGAGAAGAGAAGCTGGAAAAACAAACACTGTTTATTTTTTGAACATATTGCTTATAAAGGCTATGATAGAACCCTGTTCTGAAACACAATATGACCTAAGCCCATTACTGAACAGCTGATTCTGACTCCTAGTAATTCTACTGGACAGAACAAAACTCCCCAGTGGGGTTTCTAAGGCTGTAAATCTTTACATACATAAGCAGACAGCTACATCTCTCTCTGAGTGGCTGGAGTGCTTATCTCTGCTCCACCAGCTTTTTAATAGAACTCCAAGATGGAAAGATCCAGCAGAATGAGAAAGAAAGAAATGGAGCGTTAAGTCCTACATGAAAGCTGGGAACATAGATTTGGGGAACTAAACTCACAAATGTACATGGAAGAAATCTTAGTGAAAAAGAGTTATCACTTCAGGATAAAACTTGAGAGAACTCTTCTGGGAGTGATTGAAGAAAAGGAAAGTATTAAAGGAGTCTAAACCAATCTGGTAATAAGTATTTGTGAAATCAATGACTGAATGGTGTAGTTTATTCCAAGTTGTATATCTGAAAAAAAAAAAAAAGCATCCCATTCAATGAAATGTAATTTAAAGAAGACTCTGCCCCGGGTCTTGAACTTTTAGAAGTAGACATGGACTGTGTTACTTTGATGGTTTGATAGACCCATGTCATGTTAAAGAATGAAAGCTGAGAGTAAATGAGAATGCTATAAAACATAAACCTACTCTATATGCTACTATATAGCTTCCAGCAATTACAGAGTAACTTATTAGGCATAATTCTCAGACTAACATCAATCATAAAATCTAAAAAACATGAAATTACATTTCACTGAAAGCACCGAGGAATGATCAACAGCAGTGGCAGAAGGAGAAAGAGAGTCAAATCTGAAAACCTAAGAATTATTGTACATATGATTTGTCAATTTCTGGAGTTTTGATATTCCTCAATTCTTCATGTGGATCAGGGAGGGACCTGGAAAAATTATAGCTCTACTGGCTTGAGATATCAGAGGACAGAATTTGGGAATAGTTAAGGAGGAAATCTTAAAATAGCCACTAAGAATGAACTTCATATTCTACATTAATATCTCCCTCCCACCCCCATTGCAATGCTTAGCAAGAGAGTAGCAACTGGAAATTAAAAAGAATGCTTACTTCAGGAAAGATGAATGTTGACATTTCAGTCCAGGGAACAAAATCAATACTTTTCAGAGGAACATAATGTCAGAAGTCAGAACTTCTACAATGTATCATTTATAATGTCTACTATTCAGTCAATAACTATTCCACATGAGGCAATGTAATCCATATGTATGAGAACTAGTAATCAATCCTGACTCCAATGTTGTGAAGAGCAGATAGTTGTACCTTTAAGTAAGACATTGTAAATAAGTCTGCTGACTTTAAGGAAAGTATGCTCACAATGAGTAAACTATTGCAGCACTTCCAGAGAGATGTAGAAACTATTGGGCCTTATTCCTTCTCACATAAAGTTGATGGGTATGTTCCCATCTCTTTATGTAATGGTGATGAAATCTGAGTTGTAGCCCACCTGAATTTAGAGACTCTCACAAGAACAGATGTGATGCATCAAAGAGCTGGAATAAAAATGCCATTAAATGAGGTTAAATAAAAGGCTGCAAGTGGCAGAAGAATCAGTGAACTTAGAGATTCCAGTAAAAACTAAGAAAATGCAGAGGAGGGAGAAGGGGCAAATGTAGCAAGATTAAGTAAGATTCCACTACCCTGCTTCCTCGCACCCCCTCTTGTTTATTAGAAAGCAACTGTGTATTTTACAAGTGACCAAGAGGCTACATAGGAGACAGATGTCAATAAAGGTGTTAAAGTGATAGGGGCCGCTTCAGCTTAAATACGGTTGCACCCAGGTGCCCTGGTCACCCTGTGTGACCTGCATTTCCAGCTGACTCATTCTCATTCAGTGGAGAGGACTTAAACAAAAAGCTCTGCCAACTCCGTTCATGGTGGCACTTGCATTTCCTTCTGTCTTTTATCTGTTATTTGGGTCAAGTAACTGGTGTCCTTGTTTTGTTGCTGCCCTAAGCACACACTTATCTTGTTTTACACATTACAAGAGTACCCCAAGTCTGATTTAATTCCTCTTACATCTCTGCTTAATTGAAGATGTACACATGTAGGATAAAATTCTTGTTTGGAGGTTCTAGCAGGGGAGCCCAGCTACTCATATACCCTTGACTGAAGGACGGTCATCTTCTTCACCTGAGCACACAGCTTTGGGAGGGACCCACATGGAGCAGTGAGGGAGGAAGGAGACACCTGCCCAGCCAGCCGAATCAGCCCTAGTGATCAATGGGGTGACAGATGGCACAGCCAGATCGCCTTCACATCCATATAGGGCAAAATTCCAGAAGGTTGGACAAAGAACCACCAAAGTTCAAATATAGTGGGATGACCTTCAAGTTCTGATTAGCCAGAGTGAATTATGCATTTTGAGTGTCACTGTTGGTTCAATAGACTCTCCAGAAGGTCCTGGCGTAAAAGATACCCAGGACTTGTCCCAACAAACTTCAAAAACAAGCCTCCCAAGCATGATACCGGACTCTGAAAAACATACCTGCTGAACAGAAGAAATCACATCAATCCCTCACAGAAGTCAACAATTCCAGATAGTTAGCAATGATAAATTCAACAGCCAATGACCTATTACTTGATAATCAAGAAGCAGGAAAATATGACTCGGAAGCATGGCAAGAAAATCAGTAATGATGGAAATAGCAGATAGGGGTATTAAAAAGATATTAAAATGTTATATATTTTAAAGTAGGATGAAAAATATATCAAAGGAAAACGGGATTTTGGTGAGAAAGAAGAGGCAAGTTGTAAAAAGAACCAAATGGAACCTCTAGCAATGAAAAACTCACTGGATACCAAACATAGATCATAGAAATTCTGATTACACTGGATCAAACTTCATGCTCAGTCACTTGACCTCCCTCTAGACCCCATCTGAATTTGTTGTAGGTGCAAGGATCTCCTGATTGTTTCTTGATAAAAATTTCTTCCCTGACTTTTTAAAATATTGATTTAGATCTTTCCTTTTTTGGCTTATTGTTGGTATTTTTATCTTTACTATTGTTTTATTCTTATTTCATTTTGTGTTTGTCCTTTGTTTCTGTTGGGTTTACCAGTTTGTGAAGCACAGGAGTGGCTGCATAGAGATAATAACTGATAAAAGGGTTTGTAGGGGATGTGGGAGTGGGGGGATGGAGATGGTGCAGAGAATTTTAGGAGTAAACAATGAAGATGGGAGAGAGGGGGTGTGGTGGTTACATAACTTCCTGTCAACTTGAAGTTTAGGGGTGGAGTCTAGGCTGCCAATCAGGTCACAATCTCATGGTCCCTCCTTATGGGGATGACTTCCTCATAAGGAGGGTCCTGGGAACCTCCTTTCCCCCACCCCACTTCCCCTTCCTGTTGCCTGGGGAGCCACTCAGAGACCTGGGGGGCCTTGGAAATGCATCCACTGTCATTGTATCCGTAAGACTTTGTACTCGCCGATCTGTGATCTTTCTGCATTTTACATCATTGCCTATGGCTGCATGAATCTGAAGAGGGACTTATGGCCTAGTAATAGACTCGTGGACTTGATTTGGATTGGGCTGGGATGTTTTCTTGTTATCCAATTGCTCCTTGACATAAAGCTCTTGTACAAATATAAGCACTGAATTTGTTTCACCAGTTAACTCTGCTTAACAAAGGGGAAGAAGCACTAAACTGAATGTGATGGCACAATTCATTTTAAAGGTGATTTAATCATGGTGGGGAGGGGGAGAGAAGATGTTCTGAAATTGAATATGGTGATGATTACAGTTCTTCTTGACATGATTGAACTACTGAATTGTGTGATACATGAATTATGTGCCAATAAAACTTAAAAACCCAAACAAGCCACTTCATTGTATAAAGGATTAGAATGTATAGGACAATTTGTAAAACTGAAGATCAAGCAGTAGAAATTAGCCAGAGTGAGTGAGTGAGTGACAGAGGAATAATCCTAAAAACCTAAAAATTAGAACAGAACCAAAAAGAGAAACTGAATAGAATGTTAGTGATCTTTAAGGCAATATGCAGTGGTTAAATATTAGGGGGCTTCAAAAGTTTTGGGGAAAATTAATGAAAAGATAATGGAATTTTCTCATGTTTTGAAGCTCTTTCATAATGTGTTCACACATTCAAACATGATGGAAAGGGCAGCATTTACCCAAGGATGGAGGACTACAGGGGGGCGGAGAGGAGGATGAGAATTGGAAATGGGAGACCTGGGTTGAAGCGGGGTACAAGACGGTGCCATGAGAGGGTTGAAATGAAGGCGTTGAAACAAAATGCCTACGGACTGGTAGATGTTAAATAGATAATTAGCTCTGTAAGCCAGTACTGAACTTGCCATAAAAAGGTGAGGAACAGGTTTGTTTGCGTGGTCACTAGAAGACCCATGGGAACAGAACTGCCAGACCAGGTTGGGTGTGTGAGTGTGCCTGCGTGTCTACCCTCCAGCGGAGATGAGAGACAGACACACTTCCGTCTGAGTTCGGCTACTGTCCTGAGGGGCCTTCACTCCAGGCTGCTCAGCAGAGAACCTGACTGCAACACTCAAATGCTTCTCTCCCTCCGGAGGCTGTGCCCAAGTGCCCCTCTTCCCTTCCAGACAGCCAGCAGACAATGCGCTTTTTAGGAAGTGGGACAGCTCATCTTGAGCAGAAAGTCTTCTTGGGAAAACCCACCTTCAACAGTGAAAGGGGTGTAACGACCAAAGTAAACGTAACTGAAGAAAATGAACGAAGCCATTGGTCCGCCGTTTTCCCCATTGTCTGTCTTTAAATGCACTGATCTGAAGACCAAGCCTATCCCCCCCAGCCACTTGCCCTGTCTCAGGTGGCCCCAGTGCACCAAGCATGTGCTTGCTTCAGTGGGGACACAGTGGTCTCTGCAGATGCCCAGCAGCCATAGGCCAGCTAAAATCCGACATGAATTCCCACTGTGTATGTCCCCATGAATAATTATCCATGTTTCTCTGCTAATGAGAAAACCTGGCTTGTAACAGGGGTTCCATCCTGTCACGGACGTTTCTCGTTTGTTAGAGCACAAAGAGCATCAATCATCTTGGAAGGTGAGTGAGTTCTCCTTGTGCCATTTACAAGGACACCGAGACCATGTGCTAATGTATTCCACGTCTCTAGAGAGGTCAAATATAACACCACCACCCCCTCTACCCCTCCCCCTTTACTCTAATGAGGAAGCTAGCAGTGCTGACTGTGGGACACATGCACCTCTTTCTCAGTTTCCCTCCAAGCTTTGCAAATGTGGACCATTTTCATCCTTCAGGCCTGTGCACCTGCCCCAGGATGCGGGCAGTCTGCAGCCAGGATGCGTCCCCTCTGCTCTGCTCTGGAGGCGGTGAGGTGGTGATAGAGGAAGCCCTGCATGGGAAGGCTGTCCCACTAACCGGAACTCTGGCAGCAGCCTGCCCCCTCCACCAGCACTCCTTAGCCAGTGAAAGAAAATAGTGCCTTTAGGCTTCCATCCCAGGTCCACTGAGGCTCTAAATTGAGCCGAAGCCAGGTGTGACTCACATATGTATGTGATTTAGTCTGCTCATTTCATTCACATACACACACACACACACACACACGACAGAGAAATGCTTATAATGGGGGAGATGTTTACAATAAGAAAATCAACTAATACATAAAATTGAGTCCTTGCTTGTGTCTCTGTTTATCCTTAACTACTATCCAAAGGCATTTCTCCCAATGAGCTTATTCCCCAGGCACTGATATGTAACAGGGGAGAGGAAGCAGTCATTCTTGCCTTTAGGCAAGGACGTACCAAAGGCTTAGGAGTGCCACAGGATTGTTTGCCTTCACCAAGGCAGAGACGATGCATCCAGAAATACCAGGGAGCCTGCCCAGCTGTCATCACAGGGGGTAGCCCTGCCTAAGTAAAACGGACCTTTCATGTTGCTTAGCCTTTATCTCCTGATTTCACATCCATTTTGCCAACTCAAGCCACCTACCTCGGGAAAGCAACCTGAACTCAAGACCAAAAAAACCCCCAAAAACAAAATCCCTGCCATTGAGTTGATGCTAAACCATAGCTACCCTGTCCGACAGGGCAGAAGTGCCCCAGGGAGTGTCAGGGACTGGAGCTTGTCCATCCTGAAAAGTGGCTGGTCATGGTTTCAAACGGCCAACCCTGTGTATCACAGTCTCACCGGTAACCCTATGTTAACGCAGGATAAGGGACGAGGAAAACCTGGGAGCCCTGGCCATGGCCTCTTTTGCGTTCTCTGCAGAGGTTTCCAGTGGACCTTAAAGGCAGGGAGGCCTTTGAAGCATCTCTGGACGCATAATGATCCTCATTAGATTCATTTTTTGTCAATGTGATTGGCTGAAACCAGCAGGATTGCTGGCTCACTAGGAGCGAGGCTGGGAGCAGGAGAAGGGGGCGGCGGTGGTTCATTGGTGGAGTTTTCACCTTCAGTGTTCAACTCAGGGTTCAATTCCCAGCCAAGCACAGTCCATCAGCCTGGGGAGGCTTGCATGTCCCTATCACGCTTCGTAGAGTTCAGCAGAGCTTCACGACCATGATGAACAGGGAAGCGAGGCCTGGCAAAATCAGTCCATGAAATCCTGAGGATCACAATGGTCCGCACCCCCCCACCCCCTTATGCATGGGGCCTCCCTTCAGTAGTCAGGGGCCAACGAGGTCCGCTAACAACAACACAGAGAGGCAACCAGATGGGCGGCCAAGTCAGCGCAGACAACGTCCACGTCCACTGGAGTGAGCCACACCTGCAGTGCTCCAGGGGAGCAGAAGGCACCGGTTCTGAGTGCATCTCCCCCTCTGCAGCCTCACGGCTCAGACAGGGAAGGCCGCCCACTGCACAGAGCAGAACCAAAGGGACGGAAGGAGGTTCTAGAGGACGGCTGGTTTGTACACGGGCGGCAAGCTGCAGGAGGAGGAGAGAACTTGCGCTTCTAGAAATGCTCTCTAAAGGAAATGAGAGCTGTGGCAGATTAGGACATGCTGTGTAAGAAATACGAAAGACGTGGCACTACTCCTCCATGAGCTGGCTCCAGGTCCGGCAGCATGTCCATTACAATCCTGTGTTTTTCACAGAGTGCAGCTCACCATAAAAATGATGTGTGCTGGGATGAAACTTGGCTCTCGCTGCCGTCCGTCGAGGAGTCCTTAATTTAGTATTACAAGACTGGGGAACACGCAGCCTTTTAGGATTTACAGCGGGTTCTCCCGCCTGCACACTTGGACCTCTGCTTCCACGCACTTGCTGTCCCGCTGCCCTTTCTGGCTCGGCTTCTGGACTGACAAGAGGCTTTCCAAAGCGGCCGAGGATGAGTGCGAATGGGCACCAGGCAGGAGGCCGAGAGAAATGATGAATTCATGTTGGAAAAACTCAGCTCCTCCCTCCCCATTTGTCAGTGGAACCCCAGAAGGCTGTGGGAGAAGACAGGCAAGTTGCATTTTCACTCCAAATTCTGGGACCTCCCAATAAGTTGGTCAAGTCGCCAGGCCAAGACTTCCCATGTGCATTTGCCCAAAGAAAATGAACTTTTACACATTCCTGGAAAAGGGGAAATAAAACAGCCCATTTTCCATTCCCCCAAAATGCCTTTTCACCCCTAGGGCAAGCTTGGGGTTTCCACTGGCAGGGGGTCTGCTAGCAACTTTGCGCTCCTAGGCTTCTGCTGGAAGAACTGGATCTATTTCTCAGCAGGCAATCGTAGCGACTTCAGGATTTATGATGTTGATTAAGGCCTGACTGGCTCCCGGACGATTTGGTTATTGCTTGGCGACTGCCCTCAGCCCCTGGTCTGGGCCTTGGTTTTCCTTCCACAGCCCAGCCAGGTATGATGCCCACTTCTGGAATGCACAGGCACGCCGTCTACACCAAGGTCAGAAGGTCACATTGTCCACTTCAGATGCGGGCTGAGCAACTCTGCACACGGATGCCGGGAGACCAAGTCGCCTCGGGTGGGGCCAGAGGGATCATCTCTGTTCTTTAAATTCCCAGCGAACCCACTGAAAGAGGATAATCCAGTATGCCCAGGCCTCCTTCTCTGTCAGCAGGCTGTTGACATGGAGCACCCCATTAAAAATCCATTGGTATTTTTAAAAAGTTTCACCTCTCTGCTTTATATGCCCTGGGAGGATTTAGATGCCCCCAGGACTGGCTCCTTGCCCTTCTGACCAGAGCCTCTTTGCCTGTAGGAAGGAAGACCAGATGGCCCTGGGGGAAGGCCGGCGATGGGGCTGCTGGAGTCTATGACAAGATGGCCTTTTGATGAACTGCCAAGTGTAGCTCACAGTTGGGCCATTCCATACTTTGGAGCAGAGTCCCAAGTCAGCATGCCCCTCCTGGTGTACATGTCTAGTGGCTACACCCACCATGTCTCCAATCTGTATGGAATGAGACCGGCTTGGATGTCTGGTCTGAATGAGGGCATGCCTGCAGGACCTGGGGGGGGCCTGCTGGGTCTATATCACGGCGCCAGTGCCTCGGGGAGGAAACTTGCTTTGTAAGCAGAAGCCGGGGTTGCTGTGACTTCACTCTTGCCCTGCGGAATCCAGTCCTCACCCCTTCTCTTCGGGCCAGCAGAGGGGCCCCAAGCAGACAGGTTGAGGAAGGAAACAAAAGCCAGCAGCACCTCAGTGCCAATGAGCCCCTATAAATGCTGCTTGGGTTTGACTCTGATAATAGGAAGAAGTCACTAACTGCGGCGGGTGGGGCACACACACACACAGACACACACAGACACAGAGAAAAGGGTCTTTGTTTAGAGCTTCTCAGGTACCCATGCCAGCTCTCTCCTACAGAGCTGCAGCCCACCAGGGGTTATAGTCCTAGCAGGTATCCTGAGAAGCCTTGTGGGTGCGTGGATTCAGCTGCCAGTCACAGGAAGGAGCCAGCTGCTGGCGAGCAATTCCAGAGTGTGTGGAAGAGGGAGCTGCCAGGGCAGCATGGAGACCTTTCTGGAATGTATGATTCCCAGGGAAGTCTCCCGGGGCCCAAGGCTCCCGAAACTTCTCAACAAAGTCAAGAAAACAATGGTGCAGGAGAAGCAAAAGAGGGTGAGGGGTAGGCAGGGATGAGACCAATGGAGAAGAAGGGAGGAGAGAGAGGGGGGAGGTGGATGAAGGTGAGTGGCAGCTGAACTCTAGTAGGTTCCAGCTGGCCAGGGCTGGCCATTGGCGGCCAAACCCAGAGAGAGTGGGATTCTCAAGGACCCATGCATAGAGGTCCCCTAAACGGACAGCCAGCTACTGTCCTGATGTGAAAGGCAGCGGGTGCAAAGTGACACGCACCGAAGAGCACAGCGCTGGCCACCTGCCTGCGGTTCATCTCACAGCACACGTGTCCAATACGGATGGGCCGGGCATCCTCCGCTCCTTCACTGTGGTTCTCAGACCTGTGTTAGTCCAACGTGGTCCACAGACACCTTGCAAGCAGACAGGGGACTCCTCGAAGGCTTCAGGGAGAAAGAGTGGGGTTCCGATCCCTCAGGGTCAGCACTGCCCTTAGAAAGAATCATCTGGGTTTACAGATACAAGAAAGTGAAAAAAGAGAATCTATACTCATTGCCCTCGAGCCCAATCTGACTCACGCCTGGATTCCCCACGAGCTGCCCCAGAGTCTGCTGGGACGGAAAGAAGGCTTCCTAGACCATAAGGGTGTATGGGAGCAGAGAGCCGCATCTTTCTCCCATGGAGCAGACTTGAGTCCTGAATCTCCAACCCTGTGATTTGCTGTCCCGTGCTTAGCTAGCAGTGCCACCAGAGCCATACCTGGGCCTAGGGACGCTCCAGTCAGTGACAGCTCCTTAGTTAACATGGGAGCAGAGGCAACCCAGGCCTGGATGTGGCAGAACACATGGTGTCCTGTGGGTTCAGAGAACTACTTGATTTTCATTTTTTTTTTTGTGACGTAGGCAAGAATGAAAAGTGTTCCTCTCCCCTCCCCCCAGAAGAATGCACTTCAGAGGACAGCACTGAAGCTATAGCTCAGGGATAGGGGGGTACCTGATCAGAACACACAGGAGCAAATGCAGAGGGAAGGAGAGAGAGTGGAATACATCCTGGTCCACCAAGCCCTAAGGACGATATTCCTTCTCAGAGCAGCCAATGCACACAGAGGGCCATTGGGCTGGCTCCACCCTGAGACACGACGTCCTGTAATGCTACAAAAGACAATGCTGGAGGCACAGTGTTGTGCCCAAAAAACGCTAAGGGCATACAACAGAGTGGCAAGGGGAGTCAAGCAAAGGAGTTCCTGGAGCAAACCAAAAATAGACTTTGGAGACAGGGCTTGGCACCCCATCGACTCAATCAGAAAACATACCTAAAGGCCAATAATTAGACCTGGAACTAATTATAGACTTTCCTTTTTTTTTTTTTTTGTCGTTGGTTTTTAAAATTGTTGTTGTTGTTTTGTTTTCTTTTGTTTTGATTTGCCTTGTTTTTGTCTTTGTATGTCTATCTAGATAAGATGGGGGGGGGGGAGATGAGGAGAAAACAATAGAACCAAGAGTTCCAGGGGACACAGGAGAGGAGGAAGTGGGGGAAAGGAAGTGGGTGTTAACAAACTCAGGGACAAGGGAACAACAAGTGATCTCAAATTGATGGTGAAGAGAATACCTGATAAGGTTTGATTAAGGGCAGTGCAACCGAGAGGGATTACTGAAATACAAATGAAGGCCAAACATGATAGTGGAACAAGAGGAAAGTAAAAGAAAATAGAGGAAAGAACTATGAGGAAAAGGGCATTCATTTACAGAGGTCTAAATTCAGGTATGTACATATGTAAATATATTTATAGATAATGATAGGGAAATAGTTCTATGTCCATATATTTATATGCTATGTATTAGGGTAGCAAACAGACATTGGGTCTCTACTCAAGTACTCCCTCAATGCAAGAACACTTTGTTTTAATAACCTGACATTCCACAATACTCACCTTCCTGACAAGATAGCCTAAGACATAGCAGGTATATAAACAAATGTCATAAAGCTGATGGTGCCTGGCTATCAAAAGATAAAGTATGTGGGGTCCTAAAGGCTTGACGATAAACAAGTAGCTAACCAGCTTAGAAACAACAAAGTCCACATGAAAGAAGCACAACAGCCTGTGTGATCACAAGGTATCTATGGGTTCAAGTATCAGGCATCAAAAACTCAGGGGGAAAAATCATATCAATATGAATGCGGGGGAGTGGGGAATAGAGACCCAAAGCCCATCTGTAGACAATTGTACATTCCCTTACAGAAGGGTCATAAGGAATAGACGGGCCACTCAGTATAGCACCTATGACATATACAACTTTCCACTAGTTTGGGGGTTCTCAACCTGGTGGTCGAAGAACCCTTTCACAGGGGTTGCCCAATTCATAACAGTACAAAATTTCAGTTACGAAGTAGCAATGAAAATAATTTTATGAAAAAAAGAAAAACTAATTTTATGTTTTTTTTTTTTTGGGGGGGTCACAACATGAGGAACTGTATTAAAGGGTTGTGGCATTAGGAAGGTTAAGAACTACTGCTCAAGCTTTTTATCATGACCCCATTTATCCCTTACAAATCCTGCTAGGCCAGAGCATGTACATGAGCACATGTGTGGAAACACAGGGAATGATGGAATACACAGGGAATAAGAGCTGGGAACACAGGGAATGCAGGATGGATAAACCCCTCAGAACCAATAATGAAAGTAGCAATACCAGGAAGGTAAGGGAAGGTGGGGGGCGGGGAAGAAAGGAGAAACTGATCACAATGATCTACATATAACCCTCTCCCAGGGGGATGAACAACAGAAAATTGGGTGAAGGAAGAGAGTGGTTGGTTTAAGACATGAAAAAATAATAATAATTTATAAACCATCAGGAAAAATGAGGAGCTGATACTGAGGGCTCAAGCAGAAAGAAAATGTTTGAAAATGATGGTAATAAATGTACAAGTGTGCTTGACACAATGGGCGTGTATACCGTGGATTGTGATAAGAGCTTCAAGAGGCCTCAATGAAACGATTTTAAAAAGAAGAAAGGGCTGAGCCCCGGTGGCGTAGTGGTTGTGCGTGGGACTGCGGCCCACTGGGATGGAGGTTCGATTCCAGCTCCACGGAGCAAAGGCTGGGCCTCCTACTCCCACCACCTAAGGGGAGTGATGCTCCCCCCTCAAAAAAAAAAAAGAAGAAAAATGTTTACAGTAAGATGTATGAAACTCACTCCCATCTTGTTGGTTCTGACTCATCGTGAACCCCCCTGTGGGTCTTGGAGACTGCAGCTCTCTCCAGGAGTTGAACGCCTCCTCTTTCACTTGTGAAGCCACTGGTAGTTCCAACTCAGTGACCTTGAGACTGGTAACCCGCTTAGCCAGCAGGGCTCCTGAACTGGTAGCAAGCCTTCCCATATTGCAGTGTGACACTGGCTCTGTCCAAAGAAATTCTTAAAAAAGAAGCAGCAGCAAGATTTTTTCATCATGGTTGTTGGTAACAAGGGTTGGAGGAGGAGTTGGAAACTTCATTTTGCGAAGGGCCAGATAGTAAATATTTTAGGTTTGTGAGCCATACGGTTCCTGTTACAATTACTCTACTCTGCCATGGTAACTTGAAAGCAGTCAGCAACATTACGTAAGTAAATGGGTGTGGCTATCGTCCAATAAAATCTTATTTATAAAAACAGGTGGTGAGCTAGACTTGGCCCAAGTCCCTGGTCCAGCCTATGAGATCATGGGGGTTTCTGCGTGCTGAGGACAAACAGTAGAGTGGAACCTATAGAACTGCCGAAAGCTTGTGCAAGATGGACTGCCTCCAAAGGCAACTGCCACGGACCAAGATGATATAATGCTGTGACTAACGAATTGGCTCAATTGGGTGCTTTAAAGAATCGTAATGCATGCTCGTTGTATATTAAAACAGTTCCGAGATGTATACAAGCAAAGGCACTCCTCGGGTTCCCTATGCCACAGAGATAATGAGCCTATATGGTGTTTTATAAAGTCATATATGTGTACAAGAGTGTATTCATGGGATACGCTGGATGTGTTGATACACCATTTTAAGTCATGATGAAGGTTCTCTCTCTGGGCATATAAAAATCTTTCATTTTATTCCTCTTTCTATGGACATACATGTTGTTTCCAAGTTTTCCTGGTATAAACTATGCTACAGTGATTTTCCTAGCACAGACGTCTCTGAACATGTCTAGTTACCTCCTTAAGTGACACGATTTAAATTGTCTTGCTATCACGATGAATGTCACTGGTACCTTTTGCCAAATTGTCCTTCCAAACAGTTTTGCCAGTGTGTGTTCTGTGCCCTAAGAGTTGATGGTACAGCCAATTCCTGCGTGCAGTGGTTGCCAGGCAGAATGAAAAGATAACCAGATTCTGATAATTTGCATGTCTGCTACCTTACAAGGCAAACTTAGATGTGGCTAAATAAATAACCTGAGATGAGAGATTATGTTGAATCTTATGGGTAGATCAAATGTAATTAGAGGGTTCTTTTAATAAGGAGGAAGGCCGGTCAGAGTCAGAAGAGGTTCTGAAGAGAAGATGCCATGTCATTGGCTTTGAAGGTGAAGAGGGGACCACAGACCAAGAAATGTAGGCGGTTTCTACACCAATGGCCCTTGGGTTTATTCAAACCAACTCTATGGAATGGAGTAGAATGGACCACATGGTTTCCACAGCTATGAACATGACAGGAGCAGACTGCCAGGTTTTTCTCCTGCGGGATGGCTGGTGGGTTTGAACCTCTGACCTTCCAGATAGCAGCTGAATGTTTAACCACTGAACCACCAGGACCTCCACGGTGGCTTCTCAGAGTTGGAAAAAGCAAGGAAATGGATTTCTCCTCAGAGCCTTCAGAACAGGGGTTCTCAACCTTCCTAAAGCTGTGGACCTTTTATACAGTTCTTCATAGTGTGGTGACCCCCCCTCCCCCAACCATCAAATTATCTTCGATGCTACTTCCTCACTGTCATTTTGCTACTGTTATGAATAAGGAAACCCCTGTGAATGGGTTGTTTGGCCCCCAAAGGGGTCGTGACCCACAAGCTGAGAACCAATGCTCCAGGAGGAATGCACCTCAGCTGACTTGACCTGTTTCAGACTTCTGACTTCGGGGTTTGAAAAGGAATGCGTTTGTGTTGTTTTAAGCCATGAAGTGCACGATCATTTGTTATAGCAGCCATAGGAAACAATTAGAATTTTCATATGAATTTTTCATTTTTACAGCTTGGTAGACAACAAATAACCTCAACTTCACTTGTATTTTTGGTTACTAACAGGACTGTACCTGTTTTTATCCTTTGAGATATAGCAATTAGTTAACTTTGCCGGTTCGAAGATCTCTTTGAGAACAGGGATGCTGTGGATTCTTTCACATACACACACAAACCAGGTTCCTTGACTCAGGCTAAAAGCTCCTGCACTAGACAAGGACAATGGGAAGGAAAGCAGTGACAATGGTGCTAGCCACAGTCAAGTCATTTTGTGTCACAAGGATCCCACACACAACAGAAAGAACCACTGCTTGGTCCTGTTCCGTCCTCTCAATAGTCCCTATGTTTGAACCTGCTGTTGCAGCCACTGTATTAGTTGAGGTAGACTAGAGAAACAAATTCATGGAGACACTCATAAGTATATAAGGGAGAGGTTTATATTACAAGAAAAATTGAACATTGAGAAAGCATCCCAACCCAGTTCAGATCAAGTACTTAAGTCTGATATTAGTCCCTATATCCGATACCAATCTATAAAGTCCTCTTCAGATTCATGAAACACATGCCATGAAACCAAATGCAGGATGATCACAAGTTGGTGGGTAGAGTCTTTGGATCCCGTGGCAGTGTCAGCATCTCAGCACTGGCAGGGGTCTCTCTGTGGCTTCTCCAGCTTCAGAGGTCTGGTTGCGTCCTTGTGGCTTGTCAGGTGCAATGTCTCCCATAAAGTCAGCCTTGTCGGCAGAGTTTCCATGGGAGTGAATAGGCAGAGATACTGTCTCCCGCCTCCAAAAGGGAATCCTGGATTTCCCAGAATTCTCAGGAGAAGGCCATGTCCACACAGAGGTCTCATTGGCTACCTCCAGATTCACAGCCGAGACGCCACCTGTGGCAGTCACCTAATTCGGCGTCAACTTGAGGATTGAGAGGGTAGGGGTGGAGCCTAGCCTGTCAATCTGGAGACAGCCAATGAGACCTCTGTGTGGGCGTGGCCTTCTCCTGAGAATTCTGGGAAATGCGATTCTTTCTTGGAGGTGGAGAATCTTTCTTGGTTCACTTCCTTTGGGACTTTCTACTGACAACACTCACTTAGAGGCTCTCTACTGACAAGGCTTGTTTCCTGCGAGACGCCCCTGAGGAGAAGCCACATGGAGTTAGCCTTGTGGCCTCAGCTGGACAAACCACGTGGCTGCAACCAGACTTCAAAAGACTGAGGAGCCACATAGACCCTTGCCAGTGCTGAGATGTTACAGCACCACGGGATCCAAAGGCATTCTACCCATCTGGCTTGGGATCATCTTGCATTTGGTGTCACTGCATGTGTTTCATGAGTCTGAAGAAGACTGTATAGACTGGTATGGGACATATGGGCTAATATCAGACTTGGGGGGTTGGAATGCTTTCTTAATGTACGGTTTGCTCTTGTATATAAAAACTTTTTTCTTATACATATAAGCGTTTCTAGGAATTTGTTCTTTTAGTCTACCTGGACTGACACACCATCCTACACTTTTAATCCTCAAACTGACAAATGATTATATAGATATCATGCCACCATATTAATGCATCTCCCTGGAAGATTTCCTTTTGGATGAGTCCTTCTCTAGGGACTAGTCCCTCCTGATAACAAGGCCCAAAGTGAGACAAACTCTCACCATCTTTGTTTCTAAAGATCACTCTGATTGTTCTTTCAAGGCAAATTTGTTCATTCTCTGCCAGTCCATGGCACATTTAATATTATTTTCCAAGACCATCATTTAACAAAATCAGTTCTTCTTTGCAGTTTTTGCATTCATACAGCAATCTCTTATTCAGAGTCAGAAATATAGAACATGATAGCACTTCTTGCTTGGCCCAGAACACAGACTAGAGAGGTGCTTTTAGACTTCTTAACCAAACCAAGCCAGGGCAGGTCAAGCCTAGCTAAGCCAACTGAGTATACTGTGGCTACATGGAAGTAGAAGGGCAGTGGTGATAAGAGTTTGGTTATAGACAGAGGACTTGATTAACTGAGTAAATACTTTAAAGACAGTGAAAACCACATAATTATCAATATGGAAAGGAATAAAAATAATTCCAAAGGTGCTGGGTAAGAATAGGATAAGAAAGAAGTCAAGGTTCCTTATAAATACATGTTACAATAATTATATTGGTGTGTATGTGAGTGTGCACACATACATCTATTCTTTTTGGTGCACTGAGAATAGGGACATTCCAGTGGCAATGACCATGCTGGCTATTCAGATCTTGATTCTAAATACTCCTCACCAGGATTAGGACAGAGTGAGTACAAGATGAACAGTACTGAAAGGATAGCCCAGACAAACAGAAATGAGTGAACAAATGACTGAATGAGTTGAAAAAGCTCAATGAGGATTGGGATATTTGCATAGACTTAAAGTTTCTCCAGATGATAGTTGCTGACTATAAGGTAAAGAGAACTATTCAATGGGAAAATTAAAGACCAAAGTCACCAGAAGCAGTCATGGTATGATGGAAATCATATCATGTGTTTGGGAGCAGACCACAGGGCCATTTCCATTGATATTCTTGCTGACTGTGTGTAATGTGGATTGAATTAGAGGAAACAGCAGATCAATCCAAACTGAGCCATGTCTTTGACAATCATAGGCTTATCCTGTCAAATGATAAATGGAGAAAAGATGGAAGTTGTCAAGGATATAATTTCACGTGGGTCTACAATCGCTGCTCATGGAAGCAATTGCTGAGAACTCCCATGCTAAAATGCACTCACTGCATGAGACCTATTAAAAGTGGTCAAGAGCAAAGAGGTCACCGAGGGCGACGTAAGTGAGCCTGCCTGACCCAACTCCTGGCATTTTCCAGTGGCCTCATATGCATCTGAAAGGTGGACAATGGATGAGAAAATCTTATTGTGAATGAGGGGGAGTGCAGAGTGGGAACCCAAAGCTTGTCTGTGGGCAACTGGACATCCCCTTACAGAAGGCTCGGGGAGGAGACGAGGCAGTCAGGGTGCGGTGTAGCAATGATGAAACATACAATGTTCATCTAGTTCTTGAATACTTCCTCCATCTCCACTATCATGATCCCAGTTCTACCTTACCAATTCGGCTGGATTGGAGGATGTACACTGGTACAGATAGGAACTGGAAACACGGAATCCAGTCCAGAAGAACCCTTTAGGACTGGTGGTGAGAGGGGCAAAAATGGGAGGGTGGAGGGAAGGTGGAGTAGAGAGGGAGAACAGATTGCAAAGATCTACATATAATCTCCTTCCTGGGGGACGGGCAACGAAGTGGGTGAAGGGAGATGTTGGAGGGTGTAAGATATGACAAAATAATGGTAATTCATAGATTAGCAGGGGTTCATGGGGGTGGGGGGAAGAGGGGAAGGAGGGGAAAATGAGGAGTGGTACCATGGGCTCAAGTGGAAAGCAAGTGTTTTGAGAATGATGAGGGTGTGTGGATTGTGATAAGAGTCATATGAGCCCCCAATAAAACGATCTTAAAAACAAAGAAATACCATGGAAAAATGATGTTTTTGAATTGTATGTGTCAGGGAGGCATATTGAAAGTACCTTGGACTGCCAGAAGAACACAGTAATCTGGTCTTGAAGAAATACAGCCAGAAGGTTCCTTTGAAGTGAGGGTGGATCATAACAGTGAGTATAAGAAAGAGAAAATGTTCTAAAATATACTGTGGAAATACTCTTCTTGTACAACTCTTCTTGATAGGATTGGACTATTGAATTGCACGATTAGTGGGTTATGTGCCATAAAACTGGTAAAAACAAACTATCATTCTAGGAAAGGCAGAGAGACTCAGGACATATCAGGAGACCAGTTCCTGGGAAAGGGTGCTGTGTTTGGTGGAGGGTCCCTGAAAATGAGGAAAATGAGATGGAATGACACAGCAGCTGCGACAATGGAGTCAAATGTAACTCGACTATGGCAGTGACGCTGGACTGGACAGTGTCCTCAACCAGAATGGACACAAGGTTATACAGGTGGCTAAGGTAGGAGCTGACTGAGGTCACCTAACAATGACAGTCTCACTTCAAAATTGTGATGGACGTGAAAGTGAAGGGGTGACTACAGGATGGCTCCAGACATGGGAGGCACAAAGGGGGAGGGGAGGGAGAGAGAGAGAGAGAGAGAGAGAGAGAGAGAGAGAGAGAGAGAGAGAGAGAGAGAGAGAGAGAGAGAGAGAGAGAATAGAGAGAGAGAATAGCTCAATAGGACCCAGACTTCTCGAGCTGCGCTTCTGCTTTTAGGAACACTGTTGGAACAACTGACAAACATAGACGGTGATACATCCTAAGTGATAGGATGTGAGAGCTTACAATCTGAGATGCTCATTCCACAGGGTCTTGGTAACAGGGAACATACACAGCTTAGGAAAACACCTTCTCTTTGTCGAAAGAGGGGAAGGGCAGGGAGAGTGTGTCAGAATGAATTTTGGCATCATGAAAAACCCAATAAAGAATCCACGGGCAGAGTTGGGTTGTGTTTATTTTTTTCGTAAACATGTTGGGAGAGAGATTTTTGCCAGGGACATCCATCCACACACTCGGCTGGAGGAGATGTTCCTGAAATGAGTCAAGGAGGCACGTTCTCCGAGAAACTCAAGTTAGACAGGGTCTTGTGGACTCATCTGCTCTTGGCCATCAGGACTCAGAAAGCACATGGGGCTAGCGGTAGGTTTGGCCAGTGCTAATAATAATTGTTTACTTGGACCCTAGAAATATAACCTAGGAATCAGCCTACCTCTGTTTCAGAGTCCAGACTCTTTCTATCATTCACTTCTAATACGTTATGTCTGAAAGGGAGATAGATAAGCCAATTTCATGCTCCAAAGTTTCATTTTCAGGAGACACTTTTAACGCGAGCATCCACGATGATGATGGACTTCTTGGATGGCGGAGTCTGCTCAGAAATAATGAGCTTGTTGGACTTTAGTTGCCAAGGAGATAAGATGGAGAATTCATTCATGGCCGCGTCTAGAACCTGGCAAGGACTATTATGTTTAAAGCGTGACTCTTTGAAGTGGTATCAAGAAAGAGAAGCCAGCACAAACCTCTGTGTGTGTGTTGTCCGGCCAGATGCCTGAGTCTAGAAAAGCATTTGGGGCCCAGAGAAAAATGACCTCGCCTTCTTAGATGCATGGAAAGGCGGAATCCCCTCTCCCCGCTCCTGGCTGCTCTCTATCTTAATGAACAGCACAGTCCTGTTCAAAGTCACATCTCACACACATCCCAGAGTGGGTGGGTGTCTAACGGTGAGCTGGCGGGAATGAGACCCAACTGCAAGATGTCTGTGAAGTCCCTCCAAGCTGCCCTAGGACAGTGAGGGTGCAGAGGAGAGTTTTAGGATGGTTCTTCCCCAATGTGGGAAGAGAAATAAAGGGTTGAAAGGATCGTGTTAGAGATGTTGAGTCAGAAAAGACCCTCACGTGAGAACGGAAGTGGTCAGAATGGGGAAGAACCCTGCGACGTCGGGGCGCATGTCGAAGAGCATCTTTGTGCCATTGGTTAAGGCATCGCCTGCCACGGGCTGTGCTGCACGCTCATGTCAATTGGCCCCCAACCTCCATGGACATGGTAGGCAGCAGCCTCTCTCTTCTCTCCCGCTTTATTTACTGATTTGGCTACCGAGGCATTCGATAAAGAAATCTCTTATGTTAAAACATTCTTTTAAGTAGCAATACTATTTTACGGACATGTTCCAAGTATAATTCATGGGACTGTTTGTAAGTTGCTTCTAGCCCAGAACCAGGTAACAGTGAAGATTCATGTGCTCTGGTGCATTTGTAATTTACACAATCTCCTCTGATTCTCCAATCCGTCCTTCGAGGCCAGTTATTTCCTCCCATGGTGAGAAAGGAGCATCGTGAAGGTTCTGGGGCCTGACCAGGGTTCAAGTCCCGCCTCACACACCTTGGCACTGTCATCCTTCTGGCACCATGGTGGGGGGAAAATTCCCTTTCCTTTTTTTTGACTAATTTTGTTAGGACAGGTTGGCATTTTTAGGGGAGTCATTAAAAAAAAGTTAAATTAACTAGCAAATAAAGAAACCTACACACTCTTAAGTGGGCACAATGGACAGAATCCTGCATCTAGTTTCTCTCATCCAGGGGCCACGC
Source organism: Nesogale talazaci (assembly GCA_004026705.1). NCBI lineage: Eukaryota > Metazoa > Chordata > Mammalia > Afrosoricida > Tenrecidae > Nesogale > Nesogale talazaci. Next base: position 79,527 of record PVJH01006928.1, read on the forward strand.
CCACTTGAAGACAGGGAGGGTTGGGGCAGTAGCAAACTGTCTACACACTAAAGACTTATAAGGTATATAACGGGTTGGGGGGGGTCAAAAAGTCCACAGAGTTGCTACGTGATCTTTTAATCTCCTCGCTCCCCGCCCCATTCCAAAGTCCCTGTGTATGCAACATTTACCTCCATTTGATAGTAAAAGGCAGAGAGAGAGAACTTGCCCAAAGTCACGCACTTGAGCTAGCAAGAGGTGGGCTCAGGCCTTCTGGCTCCAGAGCTGGCACTGCAGGCCCCGAAGCTGTACCACGCAGGTGAATGATGCGCTGGTGGATTCAATGCACAGATGGGGACAGGGGCATGACAAACCTATCAAGCAGGCAACAAGCACTCTCTTTTTAGAGGGGACTTCAAATGTTCATGCAAAACAGAATGAAAAGATAGTGGAGTCGTTCTGTGAGATTGGCATGACTCCCCTTGTATTTCCATTCCCCATCCTCTTGTAGGAGGCCTCTGGTGTAGATGTTATGAATTGGGCTGTGTTTGCGAAGCCTGAAGTTCGAAACCACCAGCCGCTCCTCAGGAGAAAGGCGGGGCTTTCTACTCCTGTGGAGAGTTACTGTCTTGGAAATCCAGGGGGAGAGTGCCGCCCTGTCCTAACAGCCCTCATCAACTGGATGGCAGTCGGTGAACTCAGCCTTCTTCTCAAGTGCTGCTCTGTTCTGATTAGATAAGAGGTGCTTGTGGTGAGGGGCTCCTACCCAGAGATCGACATGGACTGAGCCATCACTGTGACAAGGTACCTGGTTCTGAAGGGTGGGTCAGCCACAGGGTGGCATGGAACAGGACAATGGAGATTGAACCCGGGCATCGAAGGGGCAGAACCACAGGAAAGCACCAGCAAGGAGAGGAGAGACTTTGCAGACTGGAGGGTGCACAGTGGCTGTGCTTGACGGCCCCCTGAAGCTCAGCAGTTTGAACACACACAATCCCCCCCGCTCCGCTCTGGGAGGGAAAGAGCCGTGGCAGTCTGTTTCATTCCAGTTTCCAGCCCTGGAAACCCTCGGGGCAGTTCTAGGCTGTCACATGCAGTCCCTAGGAGTTGGAATTGACACCCCTGCCACCCATGTAATGGGTACAATCTGGGTACAGTCAGAAAGGAAAACAGACCACGGCATCCAACAATTCAACATGGAAGGGGTCGCTGCTGCTCTTGATGTTGGTGGGGTGTCATCCAGTCCGCTCTGACGCAGAGGGACCGTGGACGTCAGGCAAAACCCTGCATGGTCCGGTGGCCTCCTCCTAAGGGTTGCTATGTCTGGGCCTGCCGTGGCAGCTGCCGTGGCAGTCCATTTTGCAGAGGTTCATCCTCTTTCTCACTGGCCTTCCACAGAAGCTAGAAGCCCCCACGCCTCCACAGTCATTTCATAGCAGACACTGAATCGGGCTCGCACGGAGGAAGTCTCGTTTAACCTACACTCCAGTTGATTCCACAGTCTGGGAATCATGTACAAATAAAGGCCTGGATGAGAAATGGTTGGGGAAGGTTCTTCTAGAGCAGGGGCGCTCAATACATTGATCGTGATCTACCAGTCAATTGCAAATGTAGTTTGGGTAGATCCCATGGCAATAAAAAAAAATGGATGTAAGCTTATCATCAATCCTGTCACTTAATTGATCTACAGCTCAGCCAATCAGATGCAATCTTAGGTGTCAAATGCATGTGCAAACAACTGTGCTAAGTGCAGCAAAACTGCCAAGCTAAGTTATCACCAATTTTTAGACCTTGGGGTTTTTCTCTTAAATATAAGAAAGGATATTAAAATGAGTGGGGATCTCCCCTCAGGGGAGTTTTCTTTGGAGGGATAGCACTGAAGTTGCAGCTTGGGGACCAGAGCCTGACCAGAGCACATGAGAACAAATGAAGGGGGAGGAAGAGAGTGTGGAGCACATCCTGGCCCACCGAGCCTAGAGGACAATATCTCTGCTCAGAACAGCCAGTGCACAGAGATGATGACCATATGGCTGGTCCCACTATGAAACATGGTGTCTCTCACAGACCCAAGGCCCTAAGGGGACAACAATGGAGAAGCAGGGTTTGGATTGTACTCTGTCTCACCATACCACACCGTGGCAAAACACTAAGGGTGTGCAGCAGAGCAGCAGGGGGAGCAGAGCATGGAGTTCACAAGGGAGCGCCAAGGATATACTTTGGGGCCAGGGTGTGGCACCCCATCGGACCCAACCAGGGAACATTCCTGGAGGCCAATGAACAGACCTTGAACCATTTACAGGCTTTTATTTTGTTGTTATTATTTTTATCTTTTACATATATATATATTTTGGATATTAGTTTTTTATTATTCCTATCATTGTCGTTTTTTTTCTGGTCACTTTATCTTAGGGTGCCTTTTTTTTGTACATACTATTATCTCTGAAGGTCTATCTAGATAAGATCGGCTGGATGAACAGTCTGGAGGAAAAAACAATGGGACTGATGGTTCCAGGGGGGCATGGGAGATGGGGAGGTGGGGGAAAGGAAGTGGTGCTGGATAAGGGAACCAATCCACAGATAAGGGGACAAGTGATTCAAGGTCAGTGACAAGGTGTTTGTGAGAGACCTGATAGGGACTGATCATGAGTAATGTAGCAGAGAGAAATGACTGAAATGCAAATGAAGACAGAGCGTGATAGCGGGACAAGAGAAAAGTAAAAGGAAATAGAGAAGAGAACTGAGGGGTAAAGGGTGTTTATAGAGGTCCAGACACAGGCATGTACATAGGTGAATATATTTACATATGATGATGGGGAAATAGATCTATGTGCATATACTTAAAAGGTTTGTATTACGGCAGCAGATGGACATTGGGCCTCCACTCAAGTACTTCCTCAATGCAAGACTTTGTTCTATCAAACTGGCATTCCATGATGCTCACCTTCCTGATACAATCAATCACTGAAGACAAATATGTGCATAAGCAAAAGTGGTGAAGGAAGCTGATGGTGCCCAGTTATCAAAAGGGTTATCTAGGGTCTTAAAGGCTTGAAAGTAAACAATTGGTCATCTAGCTCAGAAGCAACAAAGCCCACATGGAAGAAGCACACCAGTCTGTATGAACACGAGGTGTCAAAGGAGTCAGCTATCAGGCATCAGAGAACTCAAAATCATAACATTGCATGCTCACCTTCCTGACGTGATCGCTAATGACAAATGTGTGCATAAGCAAATGTGGTGAAGAAAGCTGATGGTGCCCATCTATCAAAAGATACAACGTCTGGATCTTAAAGGCTTGCAAGTAAACAAGTGACCATCCAGCTCAGAAGCAACAAAGCCCACACAGAAGAAACTTACCAGTCTGTGTGATCACGAGGTGTCAATGGGACCAGGTATCAGGCATCAAAGAACTAAATATTATATCATCATAAATGAGGGGGGGGTACAGATTGGGAACCCAAAGCTCATAGGTAGGTGAAGCAACATTGCCTTACAGAGGGATGTCAGGGAGGAGACGAGCCAGTCCAGGTACAGTGTAGCAACAATGAAATATGCAACTTCCTCGAGTTTTTAAATGCTTCCTTGCCCCTTCTATCATGATCCCAATTCTACCCTACAAATTTGACTAGACTAGCTAGAAACATGGGGAATTCAGGACAGATGATCCTTTCAGGACCAGTGATGAGAATGGTGATACCGGGAGGGTGGAGGCAAGTGGAGTAGAAAGAGGCATCAATTGCAGGGATCTACATATAGCCTCCTCCCTGGGGTATGGAAAACAGTGAAGTGGGTGAAGGGACACATTGGACAGTGTATGATATGACAAAATAATGATAATTTGGGAGTTCATAAGGGTGAGGTATGGGGGCAGAGGGGAAGTAGGACCTGATACCAAGGGCTTAAGTAAAAGGAGGATGTTTCCAGAATGATGATGTCAACAAATGTATAAATGTGGGCTGCTTACAATAGATGTATGTATTGATAGTGATGAGTTATATGAGTTCCCAATAAAATGATTTTTAAAAATGAGTGGGGAAGCTGGACCAAGTAAGAAGACAAAAGTGTATCACTTTCATATGGAACGGGAGATTTTGACAATACAAGCTGACATTCCATTGCAGTCCAGAGTCCACGAACAGTTCTGGAACTTACTCACAGAGGGAAAGTGCCCACACATGAAAGACAATGTGCTACCTCCTAGACTGCATTATTCAGCTCTCCTTATTTATGTGAGTCAGTCTTTTCCCACATAAAGATCATTAAGTCCACCATGTTCCACCATGACTGATGATCATTTGGAAGTGTGCTAGAGGTTGATTGTCAGAAGCCACTGTCCGGAGTATGCATCCCTGGCTCATTCCATTCAGTGCAAGTCATCAGAGTAAAGTCAGGTCATGACAAAAAATGTACATAGTTTGTTGTGTTGTGCAATATGGACTCATGCGGTTATGCAAGGTACATAAGCATACATGGTGCACATAAAGGATTCTCAGTGCATTTATGAATACATGAAATAAAAATAAATGTTTTGCATTTTTGTACTTGGTAGATCATTTTGACTCGATCTTTTTATAAATAGCTCACATGCTGAAAAAGTAGGAGCCACCCTGATGTAGAGCAGTGGTTCTCAACCTTCCTAAGGCCGGGACTCTAATACAGATCCTCAGGTGGTGGTAATACCCCCGCACCAACCACAAAATTATGTTTGTTGCTATTTCATCATTGCAATTTTGCTACTGTTGTGAATTGGGCGACCCCTGTGAAAGGGTCACTCAACCCCCAAAGGGGTCACAAGCTGAGAACCCCGTTCAAGAGGGACCCACATCCTCTCTACTCTTCCATGTCTTCTTGGGCACTGAGCAGGAGGCTCTCCTCTGTCGCGGCGCCCAGGCGTGAGGCCAGACCTCTGCCGTCTCTGCTGCCACTGGCCTCCGGGTTCAGAGGCTGCTGTAAAACCGCCACTCTGGCTCTGCACAACCACGAGGAGGCCTGGATCAAGAATGGAGGCTTCCAGTGGCTATCTCCGGATGGAGGAAGGATTTATTAGGGAGAGTGTAGAGTTCCTCCTTTTCCCACCAACAGCATTTCAATCCCTCTCTGTCTCAGAGACACCAGCCTCTTTCCCGTCACTGCTGGTCGGCAGGGTGAGGCAGTCGCATGGGCCTGGGAACGGTGCCCTGGTGCCAGCAAAGGGCAGGGGCAAGTGTGGGTGCGCTTTCTCAAGGCCCCCATTTCCTGGTTATCCAGAGTCTTAAAATAGGCGCCTGCCTGGATGCTGGCTGTGGCTTGGAGCGGAGGCGGGGGAGGCAGATTTACTGCCCTGCGTTCTGTGTCCAACTATGTTAAGTGTCACTTAGCGCTCTGGTGTCTTTGAAATTTATGAACCTGCGCCCTTATCCAAAAGAACTGCTGGGTCTTCCTTCCTTCCTGGGGCTCTTGCCTCTGCTTTGGGCTTTAGAGACTCAATAACGAAAGAGAGCAAGAGAAACACAAGTTCATAAACACGGGCCGTTGACAACCAGAGAATGTGGATCTTGAAAGCAAAGCATATATTCTCTTTGTGGGTGAACTTTAGACACTTGTCAAAAGCGTTTTCCTTAAGATATGAACGCTCAGCCTTCCAGGATAACTGAGGAAACAGATGCCAATTGTGTCTCTTTGAAAAGGATCCAAATCAATGCCTTCTCCTCATCAAGGATGTGCCCCCCATCCCTCCCCACCCCCATGCTGTCAGGTCCTTCCTGTGCATCCGTAGTTTGCTTCCAAGTCCATTTCAGGTGGGCGTTCCTTCATCACGGATGGATTTTTAGCCGACCTTTGACCAGCTGCACAGAACCTGCTGATCCCACAACAGCTCTTTGGAGAGGAAGTCGTGATGATCTTTGTCTTCCAAACGGTCCTGATGACAAGTGGCTTACCACCAGCTGTGGCCCAGGTCACGCTCAGCAGGTCCAGTACGTGTCTGTTCAGAGAGGGATGCAGGATGTGTCCAGGTGCGGGACCCGGTGTGAGGGTGGGTAGAGTGTGTGCAACAGTGGATAAAGCCACACTCACGATGGGAAGGGGAGATGGAAATGACGCAGGACACGAGGAAGCCCAGCCTGGGCTCTGTGGTCCCACACAGCCTTGCTTCAGCGGGGAACCAGGACACACGTGGGAAATACCACTACTAGGAAAATGAGGTGGGAGGCTAAGGGTTACATGAGTGGCTTACAGCAGGGGCTAGCAAACTATGGTCTAGGAGTCTAATCTGACCCTGTTAGGCAAAGATGGTGTTGTTGTTTTTGTTGGTGGTGTTGGTGGGGGGGGGGTGTAGACACACCCACTTGTTTACTTACTATCTATGGCCACTCTTACACGGTCAGTGTGGTGGTGCTGAGCAGCTGTGATGGAGACCACACAGACTCTAAAGCCTCAACTCTTTGGCTTTTGACAGAGAATGTTTGCCTCGTCCTGGTCTGGCTGGGGCAAGTGCCTCAGGAGGTCAGCACAGGAAGGATGGTTGGAGGGCTCCAAGCAGGCCTCATAGAAATGCCTGAACTGTACCCTACAGACCGTGAGGAATGTGGTTGAGAGGAGGGAGTGCACCACAATATTCCACATCAAGATGTCCCAGAAAGCACCAGGCCATGGTCAGGGCTTGGAAGAAGTTGGACAAGAATGGAGGGAGAATTGACGATGGGACCTGGGACAAGGCTGGAAGCTTGGCTGCAAAGGTTACATCTGAATGGTCAAGAGGCCTTGGTTCCCAGGCCACGATATGAAAGACGCAATAAACCACTCCCCCCACAGCACCTTCTTCATAGGTTGTATAGACAACGGAGAAGTGACTTTTAAAGCTCATTCAATACCTGGGCATCATGGAGAACACAAACAATATTCTCATACCGGAGCCTCTGTGGTCCCAGGTAAACATCCCCCACCCCCTCCAATCCCAAAAACATTCCTAGGTTACTCCTTGTGCAATGAGGAACTCTTACAAGCTGGAGGCAGTGGCCAGGCATGTGGGTGGGGAAGCCCAGTGCAGGGCCAGGTAGACGGAGCAGGTGCCCAACACATGTGAGTGGAATTAAATCAGTAATATTGGCTTGTCCCAGAGCCAGCTTGATAAGCTCCATTTTACTAGAGTCAGATATACGAGTGTATGTTCGGTTGGCCACATGGTTTCCAATAAAAGAAATCACTTCTGTCTGCCCCTTAACTAATGCCGGGAAAGTCCATGATGCTCACTGCAATATTGAGCCTGTTTATAAATGTCAGCATTTATAGATTTTCCCCCTCGCTGTGATTTTAACGTGTCTGTTTATAAGGCCTTCCACAATTTGCTTTCTTTGGTGACCCAGTCTCCTCCCCCGTGGAGGCTGTTGCACTCGGGCTGTCTGGCTTCTTTGTGGCTCCTCGAACACTCTCGGCATGTCCAGGCTCCCTGAAGAGCACGGTGTAGGCTCTTCCTTGGCTTGGGCCACTCTTTTCCTCCTGCAGACACGCACGCACAGGACTCCATCACTCCCCTTTTTGACGCTCAGGGACTATGATCTCTGGGTTCTTCCCTAACCCCCTAACTTCAAAATGCAAGCCCCTCCTTGCCATAGACTGCCCCTGCTGCGACTGCTGCTTCTGTGTGACAGGTGTCATCCACCACCCACCTACTTCCCCTAGGACCACATCAGCTCCAGGAGACAGAGAGGCTTACTATTTTCTTCTCTGCTGGGTCCCCTTCAGCGTGCCTGGCTTCTAGAAGGAGCACAATCAATGGGTGTGGGAGGCCTCCGTGCTCTGAGAAATCTTCCTCTCCGGTCAAGACTGAGCTCCAGGCATTCCTCTCCCAGATCTGCCCCCTCCACCATGGGAGAGTCCTCTCTCCTCTGTCCTCCTTGACTTCCTTTGCAACTCTCGGCAAGGACCCCTCGCACGCTCCTTGTTGACGTGCTCTCCCTTCTCTTCTGAGCTCCTCTGGGCTGGGAGATGGACACAGGGTGTGAGCCACGAGGGCACATGGAGGAGTTGGGAGAATTGTTCCAAAGGAGCTTGGTGCTAGAGTCCTCCTCAGAGGGCTTGCAACACGTGCAGACAACGCAGGTTTCCATTTTGTGTGACCATCTTCACTTGAGTGGTCTGGGATGTGCCAACCCCACATTGCAGCAATAAACTGATGGCGGAACTCACTGGCAGAGCAATACACGCTTTGGGGAATCGGTTGGTCCCACTGGATGATGCCTCCTACATCGGTCTACTTGGCAAGTCCTCTCGAAGTTCCTAATGGATCCCTGCATCTGCCTTCCTCGGTCCATTCTCTCCTCCTCTCTAGCCTGAGCCCCTGGAAGTCCTCTCTTGCCCAGAGTGCCCCAGCAACCTTGTAAAGGGCACCCTCTCCCCCTCTTTCTTCCTCATGTCCATGCTCTCTCGAGCAGTCAGAACCAACATTTGAACCCCCCCATCAGATGCCGCTCCCTTTTAGCTGTCAGACGATTCGAAGACTTCCCATGGGATGTCTGGTGATGGCAGGCATGGTGTCTAAGATACTCGTTCGCTTCATGTTCTGGCGAACTTTGAGCTAGTCTTTCCATCTCAGTGCAAACAGCCTCTGCTCACTTACACCCTGCCAGATGACAGCTCAGAGCAGGGGAGCTCTTCTGTTTTATTCTCTTTCCTGATATGCGTGCAGGGATGTCGGCACCAGTTTTGCTGGAAACCTCCTCCCCATTCAGACTCCAGACTCGATCCCGTCAGTCCTGGCCGTGGCTCCCTCGGCAGCATGCTGCCACTTTGCAGGAGTGGCCCGGTCATGGGGCAGCACGCACTGTCTCCCCTGTTAGCAGGCTGTTTGGGTCAGCGTCACTCTGAGCAGAGACATCAGTCACTGCATCTCAGGCCACTTGGCCTGTGTCCTGCTCAGCACTTCAGGTGGGCAGAGGCGACCATGCCCAGCCACCTGTGTCACAGGGTCTCGCAGGGTCCCACAGGGGCCCTGTGGTGTGTGGGCCCGGGCCTCATTGCCACCTTCAGGAGGGTTGGGAGGCTCTGAGGAATGGAGCTGTCCTGGGTCAGCCAGGCCGACGGCCCCCTGGGGAGTGTTGATGCTGCTGAGCAGCTACTGTGTGTGTTGGCTGTGACCCTCGGGCCCCCACAGGGGAGAAGGAGTCGACACAATGACTTCTTTCATGAGAAGCCGGCTTTACTCTGCACACTCAGCTTTGAATGCTGGCCCGCCTTTCTCTTGGTAAATCACAGGCATGAGAAAAGGCTGTGTCATTTGGCTCTGTGTGGGGCTGGCATGACATGTGTCTCCAGCGGAGCTGTCATGAGAAGTCCCTCTGACGGGGCCATCTGAGCCTGCCCCACTGGGCCTCTCACAAAGAAGAGTCTGTGGCTGAATCCAGGGGGCAGGTCAGAGCCTGTGTGCACATTCTGCAAGACCCTCCACCACCATGTTGTTCAACCTTCCTGATGCCAGGACCCTTTAATACAGTTCCTCATGCTGTGGTGACATCCCCCAACCATGAATTTATCTTTGTTGCTATGTCATAACTGTAATTTTGCTCCTGTTATGAATCAGTCAACCCTTGTTAAAGGGTCGTTTCACTCCCAAAGAGGTCGTGACCCACAGGTTGAGAACCATTGGTCTACCGTGTTCTGACCCTAATGGAAGTATGTTGGACTGCGGCTTGGAGCTGCTTTCTGTAAGCCACACCTGGTTATCTTGTCACTCGTGGCCTCCCCATCCCGGTGGGGGGCACCTGAGGACACGGGGGATTTTCTCTCTCTGTGGCAGTCACCCAATCTGGTGTCAATTTGAGGATTAAGAGGGTTGGGCTAGAGTCTAGCCTGTCAATCTGGAGCTAGCCAATGAGACCTCTGTGTGAGCATGGTTTTCTTCTAAGAATCTTGGGAAATCTGAACTTCCTTCTTGGAGGCAGGAGACACAATTTCGCTCAGTTCACTCCCTTGGAGAAACTTGACTGACAAGGCTGGCTTACTGTGAGATGTCCCTGAGGAGAAGTCACATAGACCTACACTGACGTAGCCAGAAACCTGGACCTAGAGAAGCCACGTGGAGACTCCTGCCTGCGCTGAGATGCTTACAACACCACTGGATCCAAAGAATTTCTATCCACTGGCTTGTGATTGTTCTGCTTTGCATGTGTTTCATGAGTCTGAAGTGGACTTTATGGACTGGTATCAGACATGTAGGCTAATATCAGATTTATGACCTCGGACTGGACTGGGTTGGGATGTTTTCTCATTGTTCAATTGCTTTTGCAAATAAATCTCTTTCTTATACACACACATATATATATATATGTATATATATATGTCTATGAATTTGTTTCTCTAGTCTACCTAGACTAACACACACACACACACCCTCCTTTCTTATGCTTCCATCTTACCTCCCAGGTTCTTTTCTCTCCCCAAGAAAACCTCGCCCAGAAACTGCAAAGACCACAGTGATCCCGTGGAAAGCATGGTCCTCAGGCCGAGAAGGTGTGTGATCATGAGCCAGGAGACTTTCACCATAGGACTCAGTGTCTTTTGGGTATAATGATGGACTAGTGGAGATGGGTTCATAGAGGACTATTTCAGGCCAGTGGTCCTTGTGACCTGTCACAAATGCTTAACTTAGTCAGTGTCGAGGGACAGCAGCTGTGGGCAATAGTTAGCCGAGCACATGTGTGCGATCATGTTCCAGTACAGCTTTATCACAAGGACAAGTGGCAAGCTAGATTTGTCCCAAGGGTCATAGTTTACCAGTCCTTGGAATAGATTCTCCCTTAAGAGCAATGGCAGGATCATCCTGGAACATGGCTTCTAAATATCAGCTTAGAGGAGGAAAACATCTTCCATGCCAAACATGTATGTCACATCCAAATGCCTCACACCTAGCTAAATGGTTGTAGTTTTAAACCATCTAAAACACCTTGGAAGAATAGGCTGGAGAGCTAGTTCTGGGGGGAACCAGTCAACGGGAACTCCGTGGTGCACACTTTGGCATGGATGTACACCAGCTGTCGCGAGGCAAAGCCAACTGGATGGTAACTAACTTTCCATACACACATAGCACGTGTATCACACACATGTACTTCTGTTGCTGGCCAAGACGGAGTAACAGATTAACTTTAGGCTCTCACCTCAAACAACTGAAAAATGACAACACACAAGCAGTGGTTTTCACAATAGGACACAGCGATCCCTGAGAGATGTAAACAAAGTAAGCTCTAACACTGGCCCGGCTTCGTGCCCTGAATCCCACAGGGTAGAAAATAGTACCTTTCCCTACTAGCTGGATAGAATGGCCTCATTATTCTTGAGTCTCCTTGTGTTCATGGGTGTCCAGACAAATGAGAGAGTAGAGTGAGTTCAGAAATACACAGGGACAACCGATTCACCCCCAAAGTACAGAAGCCAATCCATGGAGAAGGGATACACCCTTCAACAAGTGGAACTGAAACAAACTGGGGATCCATATGCCTAAAAGTGAACTTCAAACTATTCCTCGCACCATTTCCAAATATTAACTCAAAATGGATCAGAGGTCTAAATGTGGAAGATTTCAGAAGAATGCCTCAGAGAAGGGCTTTGTGACAAGGAGAAGAGGGAGCTTTTGGAGACAAGGGACATATTCATTATCATGGTCATGGTGGTTCCCTCAGAATAGCTCTGGTATTTAAATTATGCCAATCATGCCTCTGTAAAGCTGTTAAAACTTGTGAAATAGTTGTCAAGCATATACAGAAACGTAGTGTCTTTGCATCTCACAAATAAGAAGACATATAGCTAACCAAAAATCAATGAAGGACATGAACGGGCAATTCAAAAAAGAATAAAAATCACCAAAACTCACTCCCACAGTCATTTCTGACAGACAGCAACCCTATAGGACAGAAGAGAAGGACCTCTTTGTTTGTCTAAGGCTATCAATCTTACTGGGGACAGGAAGTCCCATCTTTTTCCCATGGAGTGGCTGGTGGGTTTAAACTGCTGATTTTGTGAAAAGCAATCCAACACATAACTGACCACACCACCAGGGCTTCTCAAATGACTGCTACATTAAAAATCAAGAATACAGATAAATGTATACAATTTTCTGGGTATTGTCCGTGCTCCATTTGACATGGTAAGTGTTAAAAGTGTTGGTCACATCTAGAGTTGATAAGATACTGGGGCAAATGGATTGCTCATACAGTAATATTAGGATATAAACAGGTCCAACGTTTTTAGAGGTTAATTTCACTGTATATAGCAAACACTAACAACATACAAAGTTTTTGACACAATAATTCAACATCCAGGAACTGGTCATAAGCAAAGGGCTTGTGTAAGATCTAGAAATAAGAATAGTTACTATAATTTTTTTATAATACAAAAAGATTGCAGAGAATCTTAAAGCCTGATATGAGAGCATAAAGATCCAATGTTGCCATTAAAAAATGAAATTTTAGAAGAATATTTAGAGACGTGGAAAGATATTTGTTTTAAACAATCACTTCATAGAGAAAGTTAATACATATGTAGATTATGATTAATTTTAGACAAAAGATATGTCGGCCTTTACATGGGTAGCTTTGGGGTTAAGTAATTACAGATAATTATCATTTTCTTCTTGTTGCTTCTGTATTTTTAATTGTTCTAAAATGAAGATACACTGTCCTTATAATAAAAGTTGCAATAAAGTTGTATTTTAATAGCAATGACAATAACAAGTGAAACATATGTGTTGTTACATAGACATTTATACTTAAATGGGTAATGAAGAGCACATAGAAGTATAGCAATATGCATGCATCTTTTAATTCAATTTTCCATGAACTCTTTGAAGCCTCCATATATAATATGACCCATTAGGGACAGAGTAAAGGAAACTTCCTAGACAGATCCAATCATTTTACAGGACTGTGCAATTTGGGTGTGAAGGCTCAGAACTATAATCTTAGGGGACAGGTAGGCCAATGGGAAACCAGTTTATAAAGATATTGTTCGACATTCTGATTGTTGAGAAGAATCTGAAAAGTTTGAAAACATCCATCTGATATAGAACTGTGAGTCTCTTCCCTTTGGAAGCAGAGGAGAATGAAGAAAGCAAAGACTAAAGGAAGAAATTCATCTACAGGAACTGCAGTCCCTTCTACTCTGAGATGAAAAAATGTAAATGGTGCCTGGCTATCACTGCTGGACCTTCTGACCCTGACTCAAGGCATGGTTCAAGGTCCCCATTAGAATAAGAGAAAAGTATAGAGCAAAACGAAGTCAAAAAGAAGGCTAGTCTTACTGGACTGACACAAACTAGGGGAACTTGAGAGACTACCTAAAACACCTGCTGAATCTGAAATGGAATGTGCACTTGTGGTGGTCACTTTTCATCAAAGTAACAGACTGACCCATAACACAAGCAGTCTCGCCTGAAACTACTAGGCTCCCTTACATTCCTCACAAAAGACCCACGGGTCAGCATTTACCTTCAAACAGAGATGAGAAGCTATGAAGCAAAAGGGGAGCTAGATGAGTGAACGAAAACAAAAGGAATGGAAATAATGAGACTGTTGAAACATGCGCAAAATGTAACCAGTGTCACGGAACGGGTTGTATAAAATTTGTTGAATGAGAACTTAGTTTGCAATGTAGGCTCTCACCTAGGACACAATGAGATATTTTAAAAATACCCGTGCCAAGACCTCATCAATAATACTATGGACAATATTAGTCTGGAGTCTTACTGGCCCACACCCATTGTCAACAGAAGGCTGCAGGAAAGATTCGTTCCCATGGGGAGGTCTCTAAAAGGGAGCCCTGAGGGTTTCTGCTGAGACCTAGGCCCCGAGGAAGGCCCACCTGAATTTTCAAGGCCTACGGACCTGGCCCCTGAGGGCAGTTAAAACAGTGCAGGCTTCCTTTCAGAAAAGATAACTGTAAATAAGGACAGAAACTAGTACCTGTCTTGCCTGCCACAGTGGGTGGTTAGGTTGGGTGCACTCAAAGTGTGAACCCTGTGTGACTTAGAATGTATGGAAGTAGCAAGGGACTCCTTAGTCCCAAGGCTGTCATACTTATGGAGAATGAGGCTCCCATAAGCTCCTGCATGCATTGCCTGTTCAACTTTATTTTTTATAAGTCCTAGCCATGAGTTGACGTGAAAGCTATGATCAGATCACCAAATCAAATCTGATATCCAATAAAGCCATTTCTTAAACAGCCACAACTTACTAGAAATGTCAACACTCAAGGTTAATGGAGATGTGTTAGCTCTGTTACACGGCTTTGAAGACCCAAAGTCACCCTCTTTTTCTCTTCCTCTCATGAAATTTCGCATGAGAACCAAGGTTGCATTACTGTCCCCTAACCACAGAACTACAAAGTTCTGTGATTTTTCCACCAGGCAGATCCACGGACAATGGAAGAACATCCATACTCTGCAATTTCCCCATTTATTGACTGAATCTGGATTGGTAAGGGGGCTTCATCCTGTACCTTAACTGCTGTGATTTAGTAATGGTGGCTTGGGGGGAAATTAATTCCCCAGTGCCGTATCTGATTTTCTCCTGAGAAGGAAATCATGCTTGGTAAAATGAAGGGTCAACGACAAGATGGAAGACCCTCAATGGAGTGGATTGACCCAGTGGCTGCAATAATGAGCTCAAACATTAATACTTGTTAGAAAGGTGCAGGACTGGACAGGGTTTCATTCTGTTGAATGTAAGGTACAGCAACCCCAAGTCTAGTATTCAAATCCTTTCTTTACTTGACTCTGATCATTCCAATTTCCCCGCAACCACCATACCTCAAACCTTTGTTTCACAGTCCTGGCTTTGTTCTTACACCCTGAGTAACATACTATGATCTGAAAGGGGGCATGCCAAGAACTGGGATTCAGTTCAAAGGGGGACAACTGGCCACTAAAGGATCAGGGTGTCACCAGTCTGGGAGGTTCAAGATGGTGAGAAGGTATTAGAAGTTTGGGGCCAAGGGGTTGAGTCACAGCGAAGTAAACAGGTTCAGGCAGAGATTCGATCTTTCTGATGGACAAGCTTCCACTCCAGTTTAGCTGTACCTTCAATATCTCTTAGAGCCCTGGTGTTTTACAGGTGTTTCTGAACCGGTACCTGATACATACCCTGCCCATTTCCTTCTCTGAACTGACAGCATCTTCATCTCACACGGATGCTTCCCTCCCTTCCTCATGAACTGATACCTCTCACTCATCCTTCATGGCTCAGCTCCCAAGCATCCCAGGTAGTTTCTGGTCTCCCTCAACTGACCTACTTCTCAGAGTCCTGAAACATGACCTCCTTCCTGGAATGATCTCCACATCCCCATGCTGAACTCTCCCGGGTATTAGGGTGCAACGGCCATCCCCACTAGAGTCCATTTGGGCTAGACAGTTACACTGCAGAACTCTGTGGATACCAAGTCACTGCCTCATTCAACTGCAGCAGGTATCAAGGAGTCCCTGAACAGCAGAATCTAAACACCAGTACCAGGAGACACAGCAGCACAAACCAGGAATAGAATGCAGCAGCAGCATGCAGCACAATACATTCTTTTTGCCTGTGGCTAACATGAGCCAAATCTTGTTTCAGAGTAAGGGAGAAAGAAGGAAAAGCTATCATGGGTAAAAGCAGGCAGGCTAACCTCTCCCGCAGGCTTGATGGCCGGGGAGCCCCAAAGAGTTATCAATTGCTTTGAGAAAATAAGCAATTGCTGTACAGCCTATGAGCAACTGGGTTCTGATTGTTAGGCTAATTTCTCACCATGCTGAGTTTAAACTGACAAAGTTCACGGCATACACATTTCACCGGGGGTAAAGCTACTGTGTTTAAGCCAAGGAAAATACACCATCTGAAACTTCGATGCATTCTGACCAGCATGATGTGGAAAAACTCAATGCCAAGTTTTTGTAAGTTATGGAAGATGGAATAAAGCTACTTGTTGTGTATCCCGGAGAAGAAACAGAGAGATCAGAAGTTTTCTTCCACAGAGGCTGATAATGGTGAGGATTCATTGTGAAGTTCACATGACAATGAAAGTCAACTGTAGTCTTTCTGCACTGTAAGGCTGCAGATGTCAGGGCCCACTGCCACATTGCTGTTATCAACCGCATGATTGCGGATCTGTGGGCCTCCCATTCCCTGATCATTTCTGGGGAGCAGAGTTTGAGAATCCTTAAAGTTGGAGCCAAAGGAAAACTCAGGCGACTCTTAGTGACATGTTACGGGTTCCCCCCCTTCTGTTCACCCCGGGAGGCAGCTGAGTTCTTCTCTGCTCTCACTATCTCCAGGCGTTCTAGTGGCTCTGTGGAGGCTCTTCTGGCTTCTTCACGTTACTGGTGCCAGAGCCCAGGAGTGGGGTCTCCAGGCATAACTCCCTGCTAGCAGAGGGAACCAGCCATGTGGACAATCACTGGATGATAGCCCCAGTGACAAATGCTAGGGAGATTGTGCTTGGGGCATTCATGACACGTTTGCCTCAAAGAGTCTGCCTAGGTTGGCTGTTATACAAGGCTCTGGCTGATCTGGAAATTTCCTCCTGGAGAGTCATCTCTAGCTCTAGTTTAGGTGGGGGGAGGCCAGCAGGGGGTAGAAAGGATAGTTGGCAAGGAGAGTGACAGGAGCACTTCTTCAGCATGAGGTTGTCGCACTGAGAGGGCTGAGTCTGTGGAGACAGCCCAAGAGGTCTCTGAAAGGGGCCACGCTGGAATCCTGACTGAGAACGGCACTCACCTCATCTGGAAAGTCAGCCAAGTTTCCACTGGTGAGTCTGGATTCTGTAGGCAATTTAGTGATTTCCTGTTGGCCACCCCCCACTGCTGCTGCCTCCCTCCCACCTGCACACAGTCACCCATCCATAAATCCTGTCCGGCCCTGGATTTCTGCCCGATGTTTCGGGGCTTGGACTCACCAAGGAGAGCAGAATTCCCAGGATCCAGGACCAGCCGTGTTCCCAGAGGAGACATCAGCACGGAGGGGAGGTTCGGCCCGGTCACTGACAGCAAGGTTCTGATGTCTTCCAACTGCGTGGGGGCTCTGGGCGGCTCTGGAAGAAGGCAGATGGTGAATCAGCCAGGGGAAAGCATAACATTGCCTCAGTGCATGTGAGACACTTCACCAGAGTTTTTAAAGAGAATTTTTCCTATAGAGAGAGGGCGTCCCCCTCTTCTATTGGGGCATCTCAATTTCCAACTTAATGTTTGATGTCTGAAATGATAAGACCAGTACAAAGAACATGGCTTTTTCTGTGAGCACACAGAGTCCGTTGCGAAATTTCAGACTCTGTCGTCTGGATTTTTTTATGCCCAAGTGAGACCCAGATAAACAGAACAGGAAGAGGGGCAGGCAGGCAGTGGTACCGACAGTCTTCCAGAGTCAAGGCTGATGGCCTCAATGTCAAAGTCAACCATAGCTACAAGAGACTGAACATTTCCACTGGTCAGAAACACAGACAGGCACCTGGTGAGCCTGGCCCAGGTTCTATTGGAAGGACGAGGGAAGCCCCCTCTCTCTCCCCGCTTCCTGCTTTGTCTTAGGCACTGCGACCACCCAAGGCCAGCTCCTCTTTTCCTCAGGGGCATGTGGTGGGGTGGAAGGAGAAGCGGGGTGGGGTGGGTGCTGTTTTCGTAATAGATGGCTATTGCAATAAGGACCCCCACCCCCTGCAAGGGAGCCCATCCCGACTCATGTGGAGTTGGCAGAGCAGATGCTTTCAACCTGGGGGATGAACAGCTCTTTCACAGGGGCTGCCAGATCCATCACAGTAGCAAAATGACAGTGAGGAAGTAGCAATGAAAATCATTTGATGGCTAGGGGTCCCCACCAGATGAGGAACCG